>CM061133.1:99430408-99514408 GCA_030789695.1 Scilla litardierei | reverse complement strand
GTTGACAGTTTGACCGTACCTCAGACTTGATCCGAACGACATATTTAAGACGAAGAGACTATAACTGCGGAATTCATCACGGAAACAGTCAGGTGGTCCCGACAATACTCATGTCAATGAGTTAACCACATAATGATGATTCCTGAAGCAGGGACGGCAACCACTGCTCGTGGTCACTGCCGTATAGGGCTTCGAGCCCAACCTGTTGTAAGGGTCAGGCTGTAGGGTCGCACACAGAGTGCAACGCTTCGTCTAGTAATAGGTAGAAATTAGTTAGGGAGAATATTTGCATTTGATGCAAAAGAAGAGATAATTGCATTTGATGCAATGTGATAATTTAAGCTTAGATAGGGACTATTTTGCATTTGATGCAAAAGCGATTAAATGTGTATTAAATTGTTTAATACAATATTTAATAAAATAAACGCAAGGAAAAGTTCACGGGTAAGACGGGAATGTCCCGATCTAGACCCAGGTTCGAACGGCGTCCAAATCGGACACCAAATGCTCAAGTTAGAGCCAAAACAGTCCAAAGGATCAGACCGAGTCAGACCAGGCTAACCCAGACCAGACTAGGTCTGGCCTGGGCGCCTGGCCAGACCTGGCTGAGCCAGGTCGCCAGCCCAGGCCCCTGGGCTCAGGCCCAGGTGGGCCCGCCCAGGCGCCCTGGGCGCCTGGGCGCTGGCCCAGGCGCTGGGCGCCTGGGCCTGGCCCAGGCGGGCCCGCCCAGGCACCCTGGGTGCCTGGGCGCCTGGCCCAGGCGGGCCGCCCAGGCGCCCAGGCCCGGGCCAGGCGCCCTGGCCTGGGCCAGGCGCCCCGACTGGGTGCACCAGCCTGGGTGCGCCCAGACCAGGCGTCCAGCCTGGTCTGGGCTCACCCAGTTGGTCTGGTGGGTCCCGCCTGTGCAGAAATTCTGTCCCTAGGGCAAAACAGATTTGACGGCTCAGTTTTTGTGAAAAACTAGCCTTGGGCTGATCTTTGGACGATTAATTGGAGGGTCAAACGAACTCCGATTGACGAACGGTTTTTTCCTATGCGTTCACCGTTGAACGCTTGTCGTATTGATAGGTTGTATCAATCCTGAAGCTCAATGGTGAGTGAGTTAAAATTCGCGGAAGTTTGCACTTTGTGAACTGCAAACTAACTTGATTTTAATAATCCCATTGTTTAGTCCCACATCGGATTTTGAGAAAAGGGGAGAGTCCGCCGCCTATATAAATAGGGGTCTCCCCCCTTTCTCAAAACTCGTCCCAAGCTCTAGATCTGAGCGGCTCTCATAAATGTTGGAGCACGCTCGGATCTAAGCTTAAATAAATATTTCTCTATCTCCCTAAATTTCTGCCTTACTCCTGCGGGCTCTAGCAAAGCTACAAAGGAGTTCGGATTCTGAATTCGAAATCTTGGCGGAGGTTTCACTCGAGTGAAACTTTCTTCGGCGGTTGGTTGGCTCGGCGACACGGGGATTGATCGCCTCGGGATGCGGAGCGGTTCGAGGAGCGGTTCGGGGAGCGGTTCGAGGAGCGGCTCGGCGTGGGACGGGAGCAGCTCGGAAGACGGCGCGGAACATCTCGCCTGCTCCAGGGCTGAGATTCCGGGTATGTGGTTAAAGTATTATTAGCATTAGTTTAGTTTAATCGCAGTAGGCTAGATCCTTCTTGGGATGGTCAGACCCATCCCAAGTCGGCATAGATCTTGGCATAGGGTCTTGGACCTTAGGGCTAAATGAAAAATGTTTTTTAAACTGCATGTTAATTAGTTAACATATGTTTTTCTTCCGCTGCTATGATTTTTCTGTCTATGTTCCGTCCGACTTAGGACGGGACTAGAGTTTTTGTGCCCTAAGGGACCGCCAATTCCCCAACAGTGGTATCAGAGCCTAGGTTTGCGTAGCGATCTAGGTACTGCGATTTGATAAAACGTGTTAATGCTTTTAAATACTTTCAAAAGTTTTTAAAGTTATGAGATAATATTTTAAAAATGTTTTAGATGTTCAAAAATTCTTTTTGATAAATTTTGAACATGGAAATTTTTTAAAATGACATTTTAAAATTTATGTGATAATTTTTAAAACCAATTTTAAATCTTTTAAAATTTATGCGATAAGTTTAAATTGCCTAAAATTTTTATTTGATAAATTTTTAAGCTTGAAAGTTTTTTAAAATGATGTTTTAATTTTATGAGATAATTTTAAAACTGATTTTAAAGATTAAAATTTTTATGCGATAAATTTTTTTTAAGTAGCATGCAAATTTATGATTTTAAAATTAAGTTTTTATGAGATAAAAATAAAATAATTTCAAAATCATATTTTAAATTTAATTGTTAAATTTATGTTTGCATGCAAAAATTGTTTATGCGATAAACTTAGTATATTTAAATGTTAAATAGTTGTGCACTATCTTTATGCGATAAATTAGTGTAGAGTTATTTCAATGGCTTGTTTATCTTGTCCCTTATTTGATAACACAAGACAACCCTTTAGGTTAGCCATTAAAAATGATTAAAATTTATTACTTGAATTTTAATGACATGCTATGTTTTAATAAATCATTAACAACAATATTAAGACCTAATTCCTGATTAGGGTAGTCCTTTAAATGAATTTTCAATTCTAATTGTTATAATTAATTTTCATTAAAGGACTTCGCTTCTAGCGTTGTTAATAAAATTTATTAAAATCCTAATAACGATTAGGGTAGCACGTGAACCTTATAGTTGATAAGGACTTAATAAAAGTTATTAAACAAATCCTAAAAAATTTTGAATTTAAGGATTCAACTAGTTGATAGGATTAATTAGTTGTTAATAAAAGCTGTTTAGTCTATGGCATACATACAAAAATGACAAGCTTCATTCAATGGACCATGATCCAGTCAATGTGCTTGGCTAAGAGTTCTGGGTCAACCCTTGCTAGTCCAAGGGGTAGTGATCCTGGCTTAGTCAATTCCCTGGCTGTGTTCCGCTGGACCGCAATGTCGCGAATCATGATTGTATGACACCCTGGACTATATCTAAGTCAAATACGTTAATGATCTTTTTCAAGATTAGCCGTAGCCCTCCTTGTTTTAGGGGTTAGTAACTATAGGACCCGCGTTATAGTTGTTGAGATACACTCAAGCTGTAACCTGGGAATCTTATAGGAACCAACTTCTTAAATACATAAGATGACATCTTGACTTGACCCAAATCGACGTTGTCGTGAATACACCGAGCGGCGGCGCAAGTTTAGTCAAGGATGTAGTCTGCCCAGATATAGTCTAAGACCTGACCCTAACCAACGTGTCGTGCATACACCGAGCTGAGGGGCAAGTCAGGCTAGACACGAAAACAAGGGTCCGACTAGACTAGACATTGTGATTTGGATGAGCACACTCATGATCACGAATGGATAGGGGCAAAAACCAATTAAGAGAGTCATATCCGATATGATCGATGAAGAGTCATCTTCCGATCGCAGAGTCGATCAACTTGTTGAGCTACACTCAAGGTTGTTTAGACTCAAGGTGATTGGAACTCTTACCCATTAATTTTAATTCGATTAAATCGTTCGTTATTAAGCTTTAAAACGTTCGTAAAAATAGTGGGAGGATATAGATAGATAAAAGCCAATCTACCTATATTTAATATTGAACATATGCTAAAACTAGGGCAAGACTTTGTTTACCGAAAGAATCAATTGATAATATTGGAATTTGTTAACTGGTCAAAAGTTGTTTAATTGAATATCAAGTTAAATTCTAATTGATATAATTAAACTATATTCTCGTTGACAAATTAAATGACCTTCTAAAGAACAGACTTAAGAAATATGATTTCATTAAGTTCTGGGTCCAACAAATAAATTAAAGCTACATGTCACTCGTCTCTATATGAGGCAGCTTGAACATATAGGACATTCAAAGTATGTTTCTCCCTACAACTTGTCGAGCTACCCTCAAGGTTGTATGGACAAACAATTTTGATCCGCAAAGTTCGAAAATTCGATCAAACCGTTTGAGTCGAATACGAGTGCATGAGCGATGCAAGACTATGTATCCCAACCGGATCTTGAGACAAGCAACTTCTTGAGCTACACTCAAGATTGCAAAGCTCAAGCGTTTGTATACATAAGTTGCTTGCATAGCTATTTATTTATGTTGATATCTAAATGTGATTTAGAAAAGGAAGAAGGCACTTCAGAAAGTCAATTGAGAAAGTTAGTTTAATTTTTCATTAGTAGAGGCATAAGTAGGAGGAAATGAAAACGTGACATATTTTAATGTCACATTTCGGAATAAGTTGTTATACAAAACGTCTAACACATTTTTGACGAATGTCGTCACCTTGCTTCTGAAGCAATGTTTTGTGTTAAGTAATTTGTAAATAACTAAATGTATATTAAATGTTGATATGTAAATACACAAGATAGTAGCAAACTTATATGGTAAAATTAGACTAGGTCGTATCTAGAGATTAAGCTTCACAAGTCACATAAAGAGGGGTCTGACCTCTCGTATTATGAAGTCTACGGACACTTGTGAGTCTTAGCATCTTAGATACAAAGGCCGAAACCCATCTGTGAGACAGTGGGAGAATGAGTTGTCGAACTCAGTCTAGTACATACTGATGTACCCGAGTCTAGATAAACCAAAATAAGTTATTCGTATATTTTATTAAGACACGTGTTCTTGATGAAACACAAGTCTGATAAAAAGAACGAAATGACTAAAGTATTTAAACTGATTCGATTAGATCGAATGGTCAAATACTTAGCTACATAAAATCTTGAGTAATCAAAATAAAATGTGATTTTCTCTCAGGTCAAGTCTGTTAACACATCAATGTGTTAAAAGGTATGAATCACACTTAGTCAGACTTGGTGCGATCCATAACAGGTGACCCTGAGTTAAGTCCTCCCTCTGGGTTAAGTCCCAGATAGTAATGCCTAGGTTTTGATAAAGTTCTATGAGAACATTATCAATAAGATATTCATTAAATCAATCATGAGGAAGTTGTATATTTACTCGAATTTCGTAAGACGAAAAGTCGAGTTAAAGACATCATAACTGATGATGACTTAGTCAACTTCCGGGATGAAATTCAGAGTAGTAACTCCGATTTAAAACTTGATGCAATCAGAATAGGTCAGTGTGCGTAAATAAATTTGAGAATTTAGTTTACGTGCCCAAGGAAAATGTTTCCTCACTTACTGCAAGTAAATCTTTAAGTTGAAAGGTTGGTGCAGAAAGAAAATAGTGAAGTACGATCATGTTGGACGAGAACGGTTTTCATCCTAATTTCTTTAAAACGGATTATGATGAAACCGGTTTCGCCAACAGATGTGTACAGATCTACTCGGACCAAAGATCGATGTAAACGCTCAAGTTGACCACGAAAATTGGAGCATTCACTTATAAGTTCGTTTTTCTAAATATGATTTAGACGAACCAACTTATATGAATTAGCCAGATAGTTTTCAAGGTCAGTGGGAGCGTGTAAATTACATGCGAGACATCAAAGAGATGGAACATACATTTTGACAAAGTAATCAAAAGGTTTGATACTTTATCAAGAATAGATATGAGCCATTTAAAATGACCAGTAACTAATTTAAATGATTATCGTAAAGTACGATAAACTGGATAAGATCCAGGGAAATAAAATATTATAGATTCCGATAGACCAAATGAATTATTTGAATCAGATTCAAATGGTTGGTCTAACATGAACATAGAAACCCCTTAAGTCTATAGAGTAGACGGTTTTAGCAGATCCACTCACGAAGGTTCTATCACATGAAGTCGAAAAAACTTATGTGTAAAAACGATATTAGATATCGAGATAAATGGGCCTGAGTGCAAGTGGGAGATGTAGGAATATGATGCCCTCAAGGCCATTTATTCCTGTGTGAATAGCACAAACATCTTGTTCGAAATAACAGTAAGCTGTTTGGTAATAATTTATCTAAGTTATATTGTAATGTAGTTAACATTAGATATCAACTTAGGTAAAGTCCTAAGACTTTATGCAAGGTCAAACGGATATCGAGATGAGTATCTCGATCATGGAGAAACGTTTGACCGTCTGTAGCATAAGTCTAAAATGGTCCGTGGTCGTAGATGTTCCGAGACAAGGATATCGAAACATCGGATAGACCATTGTGTCTTAGTCTTCACCGTTTAGCGGTGGCGATGATCTCATGATCGCTTGACTTGGCGAACTCGAAAACGAGACACAGGTGCTCATTAGAATGAGTTCACTGAATGATCCACTAGAGTTATCATATGGTTATATTGACCAATCTGTCAATGATAACTCTGAGTGATGATAGGCTAGTTGGTCTTTTGACTTGAGGTCATTTTGACGGACCTGTGCGTCAACGGTGCCACTTAGATCAACTGACCTAGCTTCGAGGCAATGCCTGTCGAAAGGTCTTTTGATTGGGTGTCACTTGAAACGTATGAGGCGAGTAATAACCAAGAGAGGATTCGTCTCTCCCGGTCAATGGGAGTTAGTGTCGTAGAGTTAGTTCGGTCTTTAGTAAAAACTCTGCGCAGAGTATGTTGGAAGAAGTCCAACATTAGTTGACTAAAGATCGATAGAAACTAACCGGAGTCAAGTTATTGGGGTTGACAGTTTGACCGTACCTCAGACTTGATCCGAACGACATATTTAAGACGAAGAGACTATAACTGCGGAATTCATCACGGAAACAGTCAGGTGGTCCCGACAATACTCATGTCAATGAGTTAACCACATAATGATGATTCCTGAAGCAGGGACGGCAACCACTGCTCGTGGTCACTGCCGTATAGGGCTTCGAGCCCAACCTGTTGTAAGGGTCAGGCTGTAGGGTCGCACACAGAGTGCAACGCTTCGTCTAGTAATAGGTAGAAATTAGTTAGGGAGAATATTTGCATTTGATGCAAAAGAAGAGATAATTGCATTTGATGCAATGTGATAATTTAAGCTTAGATAGGGACTATTTTGCATTTGATGCAAAAGCGATTAAATGTGTATTAAATTGTTTAATACAATATTTAATAAAATAAACGCAAGGAAAAGTTCACGGGTAAGACGTGAATGTCCCGATCTAGACCCAGGTTCGAACGACGTCCAAATCGGACACCAAATGCTCAAGTTAGAGCCAAAACAGTCCAAAGGATCAGACCGGGTCAGACCAGGCTAACCCAGACCAGACTAGGTCTGGCCTGGGCGCCTGGCCAGACCTGGCTGAGCCAGGTCGCCAGCCCAGGCCCCTGAGCTCAGGCCCAGGCGGGCCCGCCCAGGCGCCCTGGGCGCCTGGGCGCTGGCCCAGGCGCTGGGCGCCTGGGCGCCTGGCCCAGGCCCGGGCCAGGCGCCCTGGCCTGGGCCAGGCGCCCAGACTGGGTGCACCAGCCTGGGAGCGCCCAGACCAGGCGTCCAGCCTGGTCTGGGCTCACCCAGTTGGTCTGGTGGGTCCCGCCTGTGCAGAAAATCTGTCCCTAGGGCAAAACAGATTGGACGGCTCAGTTTTTGTGAAAATCTAGCCTTGGGCTGATCTTTGGACGATTAATTGGAGGGTCAAATGAACTCCGATTGACGAACGGTTTTTTCCTATGCGTTCACCGTTGAACGCTTGTCGTATTGATAGGTTGTATCAATCCTGAAGCTCAACGGTGAGTGAGTTAAAATTCGCGGAAGTTTGCACTTTGTGAAGTGCAAACTAACTTGATTTTAATAATCCCATTGTTTAGTCCCACATCGGATTTTGAGAAAAGGGGAGAGTCCGCCGCATATATAAATAGGGGTCTCCCCCCTTTCTCAAAACTCGTCCCAAGCTCTAGATCTGAGCGGCTCTCGTAAATGTTGGAGCACGCTCGGATCTAAGCTTAAATAAATATTTCTCTATCTCCCTAAATTTCTGCCTTACTCCTGCGGGCTCTAGCAAAGCTACAAAGGAGTCCGGATTCTGAATTCGAAATCTTGGCGGAGGTTTCACTCGAGTGAAACTTTCTTCGGCGGTTGGTTGGCTCGGCGACACGGGGATTGATCGCCTCGGGATGCGGAGCGGTTCGGGGAGCGGTTCGGGGAGCGGTTCGAGGAGCGGCTCAGCGTGGGACGGGAGCAGCTCGGAAGACGGCGCGGAACATCTCGCCTGCTCCAGGGCTGAGATTCCGGGTATGTGGTTAAAGCATTATTAGCATTAGTTTAGTTTAATCGCAGTAGGCTAGATCCTTCTTGGGATGGTCAGACCCATCCCAAGTCGGCATAGATCTTGGCATAGGGTCTTGGACCTTAGGGCTAAATGAAAAATGTTTTTTAAACTGCATGTTAATTAGTTAACATATGTTTTTCTTCCGCTGCTATGATTTTTCTGTCTATGTTCCGTCCGACTTAGGACGGGACTAGAGTTTTTGTGCCCTAAGGGACCGCCCAATCCCCAACAAATACAAGCACCTAACTTCACTCGTTAGGATTTCCAACGACCTAGCCTTGACCAGGATTTCCGAACACAACGCCTAGACTTGTCTAGGGTTATACCCTTGCCTCACAAACCGAGGACTTTCCAACTGGCAATAACTAGACTTGTCTAGTGTTCCAACAAATAGCACAATAAGAGGTTTGTTCAATACTCTACAATAAATGATAGAGATTGAAAATACACCCGATTCTATAGCCAATCAAAAGATAGACAATTGTGTAGTGGCTTAATAGAATGATAGTCTAGATCACACAAAAATACGAGATAAGTTCTATGTGATCTAGAGCTTTTTCAAAAATCCTTCAAATAGAATTAAAGAGAAATAATAGAGAGGATTTTGAAAAAACAACTTAGCCAACAAAATAATAATATGATCTTCAAAAGAATTGGAAAAAATATTGCAAGATCAAAAACTGAAATTAAAATTGGCTAGAGAAAAATGAGAGAGCTTTTGATTCACGAGAGCTTTTGCGAATTTTGATTTTCAATTGTTGTATTTTTCACAAAAGAATTAAGCTCTATTTATAGGGAAAAACTGAGATTTGAATTTCAAATTTGGTTTGACTTTTGTCCCAAAAATTTCGGAGTAAATTGCTCAAAAGATTTTAAAATTCAAATTCAAAACGTCTGAAAATTTCCAGCAGGTAGTCGACTCCTTCTATAGGTAGTCGACTCCCAGAGGAGTCTAGGAAATTTTCGTCCCTGACAAGTAGTCGACTCCCTACTTTTGGTAGTCGACTCCCAGAGGAGTTTTTCCTGTTGTTCTAATCAAAAGTGTAGTTAACTCCAGGGTGCGTGGAGTTTCACTACGAGAATTATGAGGTGACTAGAAAAGCTCTTTAAAAACTATTTTTGAAGATAGTTAAAACATTTGTCTTGAAATCATTTGTGTGTGTGTTGTCTATTTGATATGGCTTTGACAAATATCCTAAAAGACACGACACACTCACACTAGACTCTGAACATGTCTTCGGCAGTTTAGTCAATCTTGATGAAGTGAAGATGAGCTTCTCTTTGAGCTTCTTGCTTTGTTTGAGCTTGAGCTTCATCACTTGAGTTTAGCCATGTTCGTCTTTGTCGTGGAGCGTTGATGCGTGCTTCTTGGAGTATTAGTAGAGCTTCACGAAATCTGTATACTTAAAGTGTAGTGTAGTTAGTACACTAAGCATTCATTTGGTGTGCTCATCATCAAAATTACTTGGGGGTGGAATTCAATTTCCATCAGGAAGTTGATGTTAGAATGGGATCCTTACGTTGCATTAGGTTTAGGGGATTGATCTTCCAATTCATACCACTCTCGTGGGTTAGAATTTCGAGGTATTTCGGTGGCTCTCATTGACGCAATGGCGGTAGCTGTCAATGTAGCGATATAGTTCATCGGTGGATCCCCTCAAGGCATGAGCTAGGCATGGTCACGAGCCTTGGTTGGATCCACTAATTTCCCTATTTAAATCCCAAGGATACTCCTTAAGCTCATCAATTCCACCGACCGTGGCCATGATCTCAGTACGAGTTATCCTAGGGATTCGGATGGATCGACTGAAAAACTCCCCTTTATTCCCAATACAACCTAGAGATCCAGATCTACATCTCTTTCCTAGTGTCATAGGGCTAACCCATCAACCCTAGAGGAGACTACTCACACATAGTGATTATGACGAATAAAAATACGATTTTTATCAAAGAAAACATTGTAGCAATTAGATCAAGCGAGAAATGAATAACTTACTTACTGAAGACAAGAAAGAACAATAACCAATAGCAATCCCAAGAGATTCTGCAGATTCCAAAATACAAAGAACAATAGAACGTGAACTTTCTCCCAAAAAAATTCAATTATCCAAAAAAACTAGATCTAGATCCACCAACGTTTTTCAATCTCCTCCCCCTCTCAAAAGTAATTCAAAAACATACAAAAAATTAGCCCCCTTGATTTCGTCTCCAAGATCTGCTCTTCACTCTCGCTCTGGGCATCCGTCTGTGGCCCACTAAAAAAATCCCGAAATTAACCCGCATTGTCGTCGACCGAGTCAGTGACTCGGTCGAGCATAACCTTGCTCGGTCGAAAGGATCTGGGATGCTTAGTTGAGCAGCTCGCTTTCTCGGTCGAGTTTGTTAGTGGATCGGCTCCTTCCAAAAAGTGTTGCTCTGTCTACTCGGCCCGAGTAGGCCTTGCTCAGTCGAGTCGCCAGCTGACTCAGTTGAGCAAGTCCTGCTTGGTCGAGCAGGATGTTGATGGGTGGAACTTAGAAAATAGAAGTTGCTCGACCGAGTCACCACACTACTCGGTCGAGCAGGGTGCGTATCAGCTGCGCCTCATGTATTAGCTCGATCGAACAGCCTACGCTGCTCGGTCGAGTCGCCTGGGAAAAATTCAAACTCTTTTGCCAGCTTCTCCTCCACTTCTCCCATAAGCTTCCAAACCTCGGCAAACTCCTGTAAATCTTCACCAACAGGCTCAAGGGCATGCTAGATGTGTCCATATCCAAAAGTGGTCCCGAATCGCTCCAAAATCCCTGAAAATCCACAAAACTCTACGAAACTCGAATATGGCGTTAGAATTGCAATATCGTAGGAAAATGCGGGATTTGGATGCAAATATGACATGAAATGCAATGGAATGATGCCATGAAAAGATAGAAAATATGGACACATCAAACATCTACACTATCATCAACAATATGAGAAAAATCAAAATCTTCATAAACTGATACGTGTAGTGATTCCTCAATCATTAAAGAGGTTTTGTTGTATATTCGATAGGCTTTGCTAGGTGTGGAATATCCAACAGAAATTCATTCATCGAATCTTGGCTCAAATTTATCTAAGTTAGCAAATGTGTTCTTTATAAAATATTTTCAACCAAAAACATGAAAATATTTAACCTGTTGATTTTTATCATAAAATTACTCAAAACAAGTTTTGTTCGTTCGGGGCCTCACTGGGATCCTATTAAGCACACAACATGTCGTGTGCACTGCCTCTGCCCAAAATTGTAGTCCAAGATGACTATCATGGAGCCTGGTACGTGCACACTCAATTAGGGTCATATTCTTCTCTCTACAACACCATTTTGTGGTGGTGCGCAAGGAAAAGAAAAATTGTGAGTAATCTCATTGTCATCATAAAACTTGGTGAAAGATTCATTCTCAAATTCTCCTCCATGATCACTACGAATAGTGATAATGGTGGATCCTAAGAAATTTTGAATCTTCTTTGCAAATATAGTAAACTCTTCAAAAGATTCATTCTTATTGGTTAAAAATGAAACCCAAGTAAATCTAGAGAAATCGTCAACGACAACTAATCCATAAGGAGCATTACCTAAAGAGGCGGTTTAGTTGGCCCAAATACATCTAGATGAAGTAATTCTATGGGCCTCTTAGAAGTTATGCCTTCTTTAAGTTTGAAAGATGATTTACTAAGTTTACCCCTTTGACAAGAATCACAAAAAAATTTCTTACTAAAAACAATTTTTGGAAAACCTTTTACTAGATCATGCTTAGCTAACTTATATAAGTGCTTAAAATGAACATGACCGAAAGGGCGATGTCATAATAGTTGTTCATTTGTATTAGCAACTAAGCAATGTTCTATTTTTTTAGGCAAGCTCAAATAATAAATGTTTTTATGCCTAATACCAGTAAATAGAATTTGAGAATCAATATCTACAATTTTACACATACCCTCTCCAAAGTTAACCTTGTAACCCTTGTCACAAAGTTGACTAATGGAGATAAGGTTATGACATAAACCACTAACTAAATAGACATTTGTAATAAGTGGGTTAGAAGGATTACCGACTTTGCCCACTCCAATGATGGTTCCCTTTTGATTACCTCCAAAAGTGACCATTGCACCATCCTTGATGCTAATCACTTCAGAGAGCAATATGGGATCTCCCGTCATGTGTTTGGAGTAACCGCTATCGAGTATCCATCTTTTCCTTTTAAAGCCAATACGACTTTTATTGCTCTCTTTCTTTTTCTTGGGTACCTACATAATATACCATAAGCTCATGGTACCGAATTTTTGTTAGGTCCAAGGGGATTAGCCTTTTGGAAGCCAAGTCCAAGTAGACTTTCACTTCCCAACATAATTACCTCTATTTATTACATCATTAAAATAGGAGTCAACATAAGCATTCCTATCAATTATGCTAGTGTTCTTAGGACCCCAAATTGTATATGTTTTGGGTGTCCTTTTCCTGGTTGCATGCACAATTGATTGATTTCTATGTGGTGCATGCTTCCTAGGAGCATGGGTTCTAGCATATGAAGATGGAAGTGGATAAGCATTGGACATATATGGGTTGTATGCAAACATAGGAACATGCATGTTATATGCAACATATGGAGCATGCATAACATGAGGAGGATGAGCATACGGATCGCTCCTTATTTTACACCTTTTTTCTGCATGTTTTCATGTCATTTCGATCGCCCATATTGCGTTTTCCACGATTATTCGACGATATCGCGTTGCTTTTCACTATTTCTTGTTTTTGTCGTATTTCAGGAGATATGAAGCGATCTGGAGCAAAAATGAGATCAAGGAACTTTCACGCATACCGGAGCATCGACCACGGCTTATTTGAGGAGTTAGCAGCGCTAGAGGATGAGCAGAAGAGGAAGAAATCCGATAGAAGCGACGAGGATGCGAGGAGGAGAAGAAATGAGCCCAGATACAGCCTACTCGGCCGAACAGAGACTCTACTCGGCCGAGTCACAAGCTGCATTCGGCCGAGTGAAACGGATACGCACAGCAAATTTTCAGTGTTCCCTCGGCCGAACAAGAGAGCCTACTCAGTCGAGTTGGAAAGCTCACTCGCCCGAGTAGAACAGGGTTTTTCGTCCGAAAAGAAGCTGAGTTACTGGAATTTCTGAGAAGCCTACTCGGCCGAGTACGATTTCTTACTCGGCCGAGTAAAGAAGTCTGCTCGCCCGTGTCAGTCAGAGAAACAGACCCCCGAAACCCCAGATTCTCTGGGTCTGTCACTCGGCCGAGTGACATTGCTACTAGGCCAAGTGACGTATTCCGACTGCTGCGAGGATTGCGAATTCTGGGCTACGCAGGGGCAGGTTTGGCACGATTTTTTTGGACGATTTTAGCTTGTATTTAAACCTAGTTTTATCCCTAGTTTTAGGAGAGACTTCCATTATTTTTTGACGGATATTATTTTATGAAATCTCAGCTGGAGATCATAGGCGACGATTTTGGTTTGTATTTTCTTGCTAAAAATCTCATTTTTATGAATTGTCTCTTCTTTGCAATGAATAGTGCTATGATCAATTGCTATTTTTCTGAGATTTTCATGATGATTTGTGAGTATTTTATTCGTTCTAGGGCATGTGGATGAACCCTATGGACCCGGTCTTTTGAATTGTGATGAATGAATAGAATTTTTGCTAGGATTGAAGAAAGGTTAGGTTTTGATTGATTTATTGCGAGTAGCTAGGAATTTCTATTGATTGGGATTTGCAAGAGATTGGATCCCAACTGATAGGAAGGCCTAGATATTCGACGTAGGTTTATAATTAAAATTCTCTAGATTTGGTTTGCAAGAGATTGGACCAAAGCTAGAATTTTTATTATAAATCTATACTAATATTCATTTGCAAGAGATTGGACGAACAGGAACTATCAAAACTTAGATCGTAGCTCGAGTTTGCATGAGAGTGGGCTCGAGTTGTGATTGGACGATGATGTCAATCCTCATGCTAGTGTCTTAGGTTAGGGTTTGCACGAGAGTGGGCCCTAATCTAGGTTGCTATAGACCGGTAATAGCGTGAGAGCGTGAGCTTGGTTCTACATTAAGTTGCGACTAGTTCACCTACATTCAAGCCTTGCAACATTGAAATTCATGATTCACAAGGATGAGAGACGGTCCGTAGTGGGGATTTCCCATCCCGAGTCGCTTTTATTATATTGATATCTATTTGCTATTGAACGATTGTGACATTACCATCGAATCTACTCTTATTCTCTTGATAGCTAGGTAATAAAAGTAGGATACTGTCAATTGTCCTCCCTGTGTTCGATACCCGCTTGCCACTACGCTGTGTGCTTGCGGTAAAACTACAGTCGTTTTTCGGGTGTATATCCGGGCGCGATCAAGTTTTTGGCGCCGTTGTCGGGGAATGCATTTGACGGTGTTCGATTTTGGTCACCCGGTTATATCTCACCTTCTATCTTTCTATCATTCCTTTTTGACTTTGTATGATGCCCGAAATTAAAGTGCTCTCCTAGAATTTTCAAAAGAATCTTAAGCAGGTTACATGGGAGACGCGATGATGGAAACAGAGTCTAGCCTGGAAGATGAAGATTCCTTCGCAACTCGTCTGAAAGAGCTAGTTAGCGAGGTCCAAACCACAGGGGCTTTGGCCATCGACATCGAGGACCCCATTGAGCAACTATTTGCTAGCTTTGTGATGGATCAAATCTCTCTAGAAGGGACTATCGAGGGCAACATTAAGGTCGACGTGAGTGACGATAAAGACAGTAAAGAAGGAACCGGAGAGTACTATACTCCTGAGGAGTCCATTTGGCATGCCGAGATTCAGGGAAGTACTCCTTACGATCCTCTCCCTGACATTTATGAATGCACTGACCTATCTCCTGATTTCAGGAGTGGACCAGAGGAAAACGGAAGCCCCATCGACGCCAACGTGGAGCTGTGTAGTGTTCACTCCGATGCACCCTCCTCGCCAAGAAGCGAATTTGAGCCGGTACATGAGAGGCCACCCCCAGAGCAGGAACTAAACTCGGAAGTGACTGAAGATGCAAAGCTTTCGCAGGAAGAGGAGGTAGGGGGTACAGTGTCCCATGAGGTAGAATTGAAACAATTACCTCCGAATCTAAGGTACGCTTTCTTGGGTAATAAATTGACCTACCCGTTGATAGTTAATGCCTACCTCAACCATGACCAGCTTGAAAGACTTTTAGATGTCCTTAGGAGTCATAAGGATGTCCTAGGCTACACCATCTCTGATCTAAAAGGAATAAGCTCCAGGCTCTGTACGCATAGAATCCACCTAGAAAACACTGAAGCCACCTCTATTGAGACTCAAAGGTGGTTAAACCCTAACATGAAGAAGGTGGTTAAGAAGGAAATCCTAAAATTGCTTGAAGCCGATATTATTTATCCTATCTTTGATAGTAGGTGGGTTATCCCTGTTCATGTCGTCCTTAAAAGGGGAGGAATGACCGTCATAAAAATGATAAGGGAGAGCCCATTTCCATACGCACCGTCACAGGATGGCGAATGTGTATAGACTACAGGAAATTGAATAAGGCCACCCGTAAAGATCATTACCCATTGCCCTTCATTGATCAATGCTTGAGCACCTTGCCAAACATAAATACTTTTGCTATTTGGACGGGTATTCGGGATTCTTTCAGATTCCCTTGCATGAAGATGACCAAGAAAAGACCACTTTCACGTGTCCCTATGGTACATATGCTTACCGTAGAATGCCTTTCGGACTTTGCAATGCCCCTGCCACCTTCCAAAGGTGCATGACATCCATTTTTTCGATTACATTGAGAACATTATGGAAGTCTTTATGGATGATTTTTCTGTTTATGGTAGCGATTTTGATTCATGTTTGGCTAATCTCACTAAAGTCCTTAAAAGATGACAACAAAATAATCTTACTCTTAATTGGGAGAAATGCCATTTCATGGTCACCGAGGGCATAGTCCTTGGGCATCTTGTCTCATCTAGAGGGATCGAGGTTGATAAGGCAAAGATTGAGGTAATTGAAAAACTTCCTCCACCTATTAATGTCAAGGGCATTAGGGGATTTCTTGGTCATGTGGGCTTTTACCGCCGCTTCATCAAGGATTTTGCCCTAATTGCCCGACCTCTTACCGCCTTACTTGCTAAAGATGCTTCATTTGTATTTTCAGGGGAGTGCTTGCATGCTTTTAATACATTGAAGGACACCCTCATCTCCACCCCCATTATACAACCGCCAGACTGGAGCCTTCCCTTCGAGCTTATGTGTGATGTAAGTGACCAAGCAATTGGAACGATGCTAGGACAAAGGAAGGACAAAAAGCTTCATGCAATATTCTATGCAAGCAAAACATTGGACGAGGCACAGAAAAATTACACCACCACCGAGAAGGAGCTCTTGGTGTTTGTCTACTCCATCGAAAAGTTTCGCTCCTACCTCCTTGGATCCAAAGTGATTGTGCACACCGACCATGGGGCATTGAAGTATCTACTAAGCAAAAAAGAGGCCAAGCCAAGATTAATAAGATGGATACTTTTGTTGCAAGAATTTGACTTGGAGATCAGAGACAAGAAGGGCACGGACAACGTATTGGTGGACCACTTGTCTAGACTTGTTCATGATGAGAAGGATGAAAGCCTACCAATTGATGATAGTTTTGTCGACGAGAGGTTGTTCACCATTATACCGGAGAAGTGCCTTGGTATGCGGATTATGTGAACTATTTGGCATGCAGAATAAAACCATGCGGGATGGCCACGCAACAAAAAAGGAGGTTCATGCACGAAGTCCACAACTATTTTTGGGAAGACCTGTACATCTTCAAGATATGCAAGGATGGTATTATACGGAGGTGTGTTTCAAAGGAGGAGGCCACATCTATCATTTCACATTGCCATAATATGCCTTGCGGGGGACATCATGTCGCTTCCAAAACCACCGAAAAGATATTGCAATGCGGGTTCTTTTGGCCGACCATGTTCAAGGATACGCATAACTTCGTCAAGTATTGCGATAGGTGCCAACGGACAGGAAATATATCCAAACAGAACGAGATGCCAATGAAACCCATATTGGAAATTGAGCTATTCGATTGTTGGGGAGTGGATTTCATGGGGCCTTTTCCATCGAGCAAGGAAAACAAGTACATCCTATTAGTCGTGGACTACGTCTCAAAATGGGTAGAGGCCATTGCAACCCCAACTAATGATGCAAGAGTGGTATCCAAATTCTTCAAGCAAAACATCTTCCCATGCTTTGAAGTGCCACATACTTTGATAAGCGATGGAGGGAGCCATTTTATAGAAAATAAGTTTGAAGCCATGTTGAAAAAGTACGAGGTGAATCATAGAATCGGTATGGCATACCACCCTCAAACAAGTGGACAAGTGGCAGTGTCAAACCGGGAAATCAAATAAATTCTAGAAAAGACCGTCGATAGATCTAGAAAAGATTGGTCCATGAAATTGAATGATGCACTATGGGCATATCGCACGGCCTTTCGCACTCTATTGGCACCACCCCATACCGTCTTGTTTATGGGAAAGCTTGTCATTTGCCAACAGAGTTGGAACACCGTGCATATTGGGCTATCAAGACTTTGAATTATGACTACAAGAGTGCGACGTTGAGACGACTTTTAGACATCAATGAGCTTGACGAGATTAGGAGAGACGCTTACGAGAGCTCAAGAATTTACAAGGAAAGATCTAGAATTTTCCACGACGCACGCATCACTGTTACGGAATTCAAGGTCGGAGACAAGGTCCTCTTATACAATTCTAGACTCCGACTTTTTTCTGGAAAGCTAAGATCACGATGGTCCGGACCTTTTACCATCCGGCTCATACAACCGGGAGGGGCCTTCGAGCTAGAAGGAAAAGACGGTGCCACTTTTAAGGTGAATGGACAAAGGCTTAAGCACTACTCCGAGGGAGTTTCCACATGGGAGGTTAATAGCATATACCTAGTCAAGAGGGGGTCCCATGATCTTTTGTATCTCCTCGATGAGGTCATTGATGATGCTATGCCGCATGCTATCAGCGCCTTTCACGATGAAGGCCTCGAAGAAGGCCAATCTTCTAGAGACGGAGAAAAGTTGGAGGACCTGTCGGATCATTCTATAGTTGATGATAAAGACGACACTGATGTTGCAAGAATTAGGGAGCTATGCAAGCTCTCCACGGCCAAGAATTTGAAGAAAGCTCCGCCGGACAAGAAAGTTTCATCACCTGCAAAGAAAAAGAATGCTATAAGCTCAAGCTTGGGGGACTCATCCCCCACTACCACCATGATGAGGGGACGCTAAGGAATGCATACGAACAACAACAATTGAATCCAAGTGGCCATCCTGGCAAATTTGATGCGCGCATCTCGCATGCGCCGAATATCGAGCATTAAACGAATATCTTAAGGGGTCGAGCTCAAGACCTTAAACGAGTGCTTGTTGGGAGGCAACCCGATGGTTTTATCTTAATTTTTTAGTTGGATTTTTCATTTTAGTTTTTGTCCTAGATCTTTCTTAGTGTTAGAGTCAAAAATCGATCAAAAATCTTGACAACGGGCTCCATTTTTCATGACAGGCGATGGAGAACGAGAAACAATTTGAATGGAGGATGACCATGGCAAGGGAGAGCACTCCAGGAATGTGCTCAGGCCTCAGGAAAAGGAAAGAACTGACGGGGAGATGAAAAACAAAAGGTAGAGCAAAAATAGAGAGTTGGAGCTGAAATAAGCAAGCCACTCGGCCGAGTAACATAATCATTCGGCCGAGCAAAGACCCTACTCGACCGAGTAGGGTACAGATTAGGGAAGTTCCTAAAAACTATTCTCTGTAATTTACTGTAATTATATGCCACTCGGTCGAGTACTGTTTCTACTCAGCCGAGTGAATCTGATACTCCCGACGCATCATAGGCTCTGAGTAGCCTTGCTACTCGGCCGAATGACCCTTGTCTACTCGGTCGAGTCGTAAGACTTACTCGCCCGAGTCGCAACTTTTGTGGAACTATTTCGAAATTTTTTTGAAAACGTGCCATTCGGCCGAGTGAACGCGTCACTCGGCCGAGTGAGCCATCTTTAAAAGACCCAGCGCCCACGGCTCGATTCCCCACATGCAAAATTCCCAAATTTTTGTAGCGAGCTCCTCGACTTCCCATCGACTCGCCCGAACCTAAAACCCCTTCGCCCGAGCTCCCTGGCCCACCGACCGAGTCGCCGCCACCCCCATTGCCGACACTTCTCCGCCGCCGACTCCGGTCACCGACGCTCCCTCCAACGCCGATGTTTCTCCTCCATTCCGCCCCATTTCACCTATTTTCCTTCATTTCTCCTATCTGTAAGCCCGTTAAGCCCCGAATCAAAATTAATTCGTATATATATCTATTATTCCATATCTTCCCCAATATATATTGATATTCACTGCTGATTTGATGATTTGTTTTTCAGGCTAGCTTGGGGGAGATTTAGGACGCCTTGGAGCTTCTTGAAGGAGGTGGTTCTTTGCATGCTCACATTGTTTGCTCTCGCATCGTGCTCATGTATACTCGTTCCATATTTTCTGCACTTCGCATTTTTATTGGGTAGGCACTCTTCGCGGCTCACATGCCACCTCGCACTAAGGCTTGCACGAGGGTGCCCGCCTCGAAGCGGAAGAGGACCAGCGAGCCTGGCTCCTCTTCTGCTAAAGCGGACTCCCCTCCGCCTAGCCTGCCACCACCCACACTTTCGCCTCCTACCGCTCTTATACCACCACCACCGGCACGGCCCGCCCCCGCGTTCGACACATTGGGGATTACATTCAGAGATGATGTGCAATGCGTCAGATCTGAGCGTATCTCCCGTTGCTCGATCGTACCCACTAGGTTCGTGCACATTTCCGACTTTGAGTGCCTAGGGGTACTAGAGGGGCTACTCCAGTTGTATGACAACATGGGGTGGCGTGACTTTCTGTCGGTGTCAGCGGACACGTACGTCCGTCCGACACTAGAGGTCCTTAGTTCTATTGCCAGGACCCCTGGGGGATGATCCTTTCGCTTGATGGATCGAGAGTGCGAGGTCACTCTCGACATGCTCTGAGCATTCTTCCAGTGGCCACCTGTCCCGAACCCTGACCGAGCCTACAGCCACACGCACATTCCACCGCCGTCATTCGACACGCACGCTTTTTCAACATGTACCAAGGGTTCTCCTCTCGCCTTTGACCTGAGCTGGGCCAAGGCCTCCGCGATCCTCCACCCATGCCTCTGCATTGCACAGCGCCTCATGGCGACCACTTTCTTAGCGAGGTATGAGCCAGGGACGTTGTCGATGCCAGAGCTCTACATGCTCTATGCGATGACACGATCGCGGGCCTATGAGTGAGGAGGAGATGTTTTGCTCCCCTCCATCGAGTGACATTGCCAGTTGGTATTTAGACCGCATCGTTGTTTCTGTTGGCACTAGGACGCCTATCTGTTGCGGCGGTCTGATTACCCTCCTGGCCCTCTTATGCGGAGTTAACCTCTCAGCTGGCTTACTGAGACCCCCGGGCCCCACTTCTCTTTCAATAAATGTTATGGCCCGGATGAGGATGCTTCGTCCTCATGGTCAGCACCACTGGGTGTGGCTGCACGGTCCCTTTGGTGCCGATTACATGGTTCTTCCGAGCCTCGCTCGGACACATATTGGAACCATTGGCGGGTAGTGGATTCCAGCGATGGACGTCCTCATCCCTGTCGTGTACGTGCTAGAGCCCGAGGGTGCTCAGTAGGGCCCCTCCTTCCACCCCTGGACCCCGTGATACATCAGCCTACGCCTGCTTCGTCTGTACCTCCCGACACTTCTGTCCACACTTCTGTCAGTGTCGGGAGTACCCATGCTGAGTCCACCACCACCACTTCCACCTCTGTGCCGTTATCCATCCACCCCATTTCTGCTACGAGCCCCGAGCGTCCCACCACCATTTTTAAGAACGACGAGCCCTCTTTTGCCTCCGCAGTGGAGACACTTTCCTCTTTCTTGTTCTCGACACCTGGGGAGTCATTTCCTTCGCACTTCAAGACCTCCCCAGTCGTTGACCTTACTGTCTCCACTACTGCTGTCTTCTCTGAGAGTGTCATGACTTCTGTCCCCATTTCTGTGTCACCGACCTCTCTGACCTCCTCGCCCTCTGTCACCATTTCAGCCTCTGATGCTGCTCCCTCCTTGATCGAACCCGGATATACACCCGGAAGAACGGTTGTAGTTTTACCGCAAGTGCACGGTATGGCAGCGAGCGGGTTATCGAACACAGGGAGGACGAATGACCGTGCTTGTTCCAATCAACCTGGCTATTTAAGAAGAGAGAAATTTGCCTTTGGCGATCCTGTCACAATCGTCAGACAAAGTACGGAAATATCAAATCAAATAAAGAACGTCTAGGGAATGGGGAATCCCCGCTACTCACCGTATTTCGTAAATGTGGTTCATCTGTATCAAAATTGCTAGAATTAGATTTTGGATGAACTAGTTGCAACTGAATGTAGAACCAAGCTCACGCTCTCGCGCTGTTGCCGGTCTATAGCTATCCTAGGTTTGGGTCCAATCTCTTGCAAACCCTAGCCTAGGGAAGCTAGCATTAGGATCAACATCATCGTTCAATCACGCACCGAGCCCAATCTCTTGCAAACTCGGCCCACGACCTAGGTTGGGATAGTTCCTACCCGTCCAATCTCTTGCAAATGGGTATCAGCACGGAATTGCAACCGGAAACCCTAGTATCGGTCCAATCTCTTGCAAACCGATACTACAGAAATTCGATTCCAACCCAATTCGGATTTCTAGGGTTTCCTATCGAATTGGGATCCAATCTCTTGCAAATCCCAATCGGTATGAACTCCTAGTCATCCGTAGTAAATCGATCCCAAACTAATCCCTAACAACGATTCTAGCAAAATTTCTACCAATTCATCACAAATATGAAATTGGGCTTGTAGGGTTCATCCCCACGCCCCAAGACGTGGAGACTACTCGCAATTCATAGCACAAACACAAGAATAATCAATGAAATAAGCAATAGAATTCATCACAATATTGAGATAAACAATAAAAATAGAATTTTTGGAGAAGAGAGAGACAAACCAATGGAGTTCTTCAATTAATTCAACAAAAATCAACTTTAGTCCTCTCTCCAATCACAAGAATAAAGCTAAAAAGTAAACCTAAAAAGCTGCAAAAATCTAAGAGAAAAGCTCTCCAAAACTAGGGTAAAAACAGGGGTTAAATACCCCCCAAAATCGTCCAAAAACTGTGACCAAAATACCCCTGCGCAGCCTGAAATCCGCAATTTTCGCTACAGGCAGCGCGTCGCACTCGGCCGAGTGACAAAAGTCGCTCGGCCGAGTGAGAAACCCTGTAATTTTCCAGTAAGTCTTGATCTTCAGGGGTCTCAACTTCGGGGGCGGCTCGGCCGAGTGGGTTGTCGTCACTCGGCCGATGGCTTCTTGGTACTCGGGCGGTCGGGATTACCCACTCGGCCGAGTGGGTCTTCTGAAGCTCAGGCAGCCGAAAAACAGTAAGTTGTCGATTTTTGAATGGCTTCGTCTGGGCACCACTCGGGCGGACGGGATCTCGTCACTCGGCCGATGTGGTCTCCGTCGCTCGGCCGAGTGCACATATGAATCGTGTCTGATCTGGTCGGCCGAGCGGTGTCTCGCTGGTCGGCCGAGTGACTTCTTCACTCAGCCGAGTGGGACACTAAAAATGCCCAAACAGCTTGTTTTGGCCTCCTCGTCGCTCCTGCGACGTCCGTTCTTCTTCCGCTCCTCTTCAACAGCAAAATACCCCTTGGGGAGGTCGTCGGTGACCCTCCGGAGTATGCGTATCTCGAGATCACTCCGAATCGCGCCAAATCACCTGAAATGCGACAAAAACGACAAATCGTGAAAAGCATCGCAATATCGTTGATATATCGTGAAAAACATGATTTTGGCGATCTAAATGGCATGCAAACATGCGGGGAAAAAAGTGTAAAATGAGGAGTGATCAAAATCCCCCAAGCTTACCTCTTACTCGTCCTCGAGGAAGATAAGTAAAAGGCGAACCCGGTGGATTCGGAAAACGAAAACGGCGAAAAATGAAAAATGAAAAACGGAGAAGAATGAAAAATGAAATAAAAATAAAGAAGAAAGAAAGAAGCGAAGAGGTAAGTTGCTAGATCATTTTCTCAAGACGTGGGTTCCGCTTACTCATATAGCATGCACTGAATGAAAAATACATGTCAAAGAGTTTTATTTTGATATCATAGTATAATAGTGCAAATAGAAATAGAAAACCCACGAACAACGATATAATCATGAAAAACGGAATAATTTTAGAATTAACGTCGTCTGAATCATTTAAAGCGGTATACAAATCGCAGATCACACA
This sequence comes from Scilla litardierei, assembly GCA_030789695.1. Lineage (NCBI taxonomy): Eukaryota > Viridiplantae > Streptophyta > Magnoliopsida > Asparagales > Asparagaceae > Scilla > Scilla litardierei. The sequence goes on along the minus strand of CM061133.1, from coordinate 99,490,840 downwards.
CTTTTCAATTGAATGCTTTCTATGAGGAGTATAAGAGTATCACACAATAGAATAGAGAGAATAGAAAAGTGTGGATTTCATGATATGAATGCTAGGCTTAGATTTCTGGATTTCGTAAAGCTAGAAACAATCTCACCGAGTATAGAATATTACTTAGCCTAGGTTGTCGTGCAACGTCAAGTAGTCACTCTCTCACACATCAATGGATTCCCTCCCCCAAGCTTATCTATAAGCATGGTGGCATAAAAAAATATTCACATCCCCATTTTTATAAAGCTCCAAATGCAATGAAAATGAACATGAAAAGAGAGAAGAAAGAAAGAAAGATGGTGAGATGGGATCTTTTATTGAGGATTTTTCCTCTCTTCTTTTTCTTTTTCTCTTTTTTTTCTTTTTTTTGATAAGCAATATATACACAACGATCCCAACTCAAAGAGAGATAATGATATACAAGAATATTTTCTCCCTTTTTTGAATAAGAAAATTGGAGCTAGGAATTAATAGCGGGGGAAATGCCATATAATAGAATCGCTAAGGAGAGATTCACCAATGATTTTAAAAGTAGAGAAATGATGTTCAAGATTTATGGAGAAAGAAATAAATATATCTCTCGGTTCACTCTATAAGACATGCACGACAACTTCAGCAGGGTAATCTAATCTACTCAGTTTCGATCACAAAAAAGCTAACTAATCCAGATTTATCATAGCTAACATCATTCAATCGTCCTGAAGTGAAATGTACAATTCATGCATATAGAAGTGATATAGGAAAAGAAATCAGTACTCCAGATATAGGCATTCAATGCGTGAATCTTGGTGTGTTTTCTGTGATAGCATACATATGAATATTCAGACTCAGCTAATAATAAAATTTCATCCATTTTCATGTGGAAAAAATGTGGGTTACTATCTCTAGATGCAAGGCAAGTCATAGCATATGATATCAGAAATAAAGTCTAGGACATGACAAATAAAGCATGCATATAGAGTAAGCTAACTCCACGTCATCATCATCACAGAAAAGTCATCTCTAGCATGAGATGAAAAAGAAAGAAATAAAGGAAATAAAGATAAAGGGAAAATAGAACTATTTACAATGCGACACACAGAAAAATAAGGAAAACGTGATGCATGGTAAAATAAAAAGAAAAATGATGAAAATAAGTGCAAAAAGCGGAAAATGGTGTGAAAAACTAAAAATAAAGGTGGCAAATCGAAAAAAGAACGTGAGGACTCACTCTCCCAAGCTAAATGGCACAGTGTCCTCAATGTGCAAAGTGGGGCACACCGAGAGACAAGTAATGTGAGGGGAAAGTGAGAATGCATGCATGATGGAAAAAAGAAAATAAAAATAAAGAAATGAAAAATATGATGCGGACATGATGCATGCAAAATATAGGAGTGATACAGATAGATAGATGTGGCACCAAAAACTCTCACTCTCTCCCAAAAAAGATATATAGATATACGGTCAGAATGAGAATCCCAAAATAAGTGAGGGGAGTGGTGGACAAAAATGCAACAGGACCGAGCAGAAACGGGCAGCACAACGGCAAAAATAAACGATGGCATCAAGGGTGCCTAAGGGGGTGGTGCTGCGCCGTCTCCGTCCTGAGGCGGAAGTGGTGGGGATGGCTGGACAGGCTGCTGAGCGGGTGTGGGTGTGGAAGTGGTAGCAGGCAGAGTGTGTGTGGAAGTGTGGGTGGGAACCTACTGGGTGGGCGGGGGTACGCGTGGGAGACGCTCCAGGACCTGGGTAAGGCAGTAGTGAATCTGCGGGAGCAGGTCGAAGCGGCCAGCCATCGTAGAGACGGTGGAGGACAGGGTCCGAAGGTCGCCTCTGAGGCCACTCACCGCCCCCTCTAGAGCACGAATGCTCTGAAGTACAGTGTCAGGGGGAGGTGGTGCATGTAATGCCCTACCAGCTACTGCACAAGTACTAGAGGGGGGGTGAATAGTACTTTAAAATAATAAGGCGTATAATTCCAAATTAAATTGCACACAACTACCAAATCAATTTGCGGAAGCTTAAATTGAATGACAACAATGAAATTAACAATGCTAACAAACGATGTTAATGGGTTCGGATCCACCCAAGTCTCCCCGACTTGTTCCCGGTGATCCTACGTCCCAACCACCCGGATCCCTTCCGGATACTTGAGTTAGAAACCCTAACTCAAGATTTCCACTATGAATATCTTGTGAAAAACCTTCACAAGATCAAATCATACATGCAATAGCAAACGTGAATCCCACAACCCGGGATCACAAACTTCTATCACAACCGAGAGAATCACAAAGCAATATTAAAGAGTTTAATATGAAATAAATACTCTTACCACAAAATCCTATACCTTGAGTTTTTCTTACCCAATAGGTGGAATGAAGGATTTGAGGAAGATGAAGTTACCAAACCCTAGCACCAAGGAAATGAGCAGCAATGGGTGCCTAGGGATGATTTGAAAACTTGAATCAAGCAATAGCTTGAAGAGCTCACCAAGAACAAGCTTCTCTCTAGATCTAGAAATGAGAGAGAATGGGTTTCTTGTGAGGAAGAGAGCTTTAGATTTGAGGGAGAATAGCTATCTCTTTAGAACTCAATGAATCTCTTAATGGCAGCTCTATTGAAGATAGAAATGACCTAGGTTCGTATTTATAGGAACCCAAAAACACAAGTTAGGTCAATCTCCAACGGAAAGAAATCTGTGAGAATTAGTCGGTCAAAGAACACTCACTGACCGACTAGTTCATCAACTAGTCGGTCAGTCACAAAGCATGGACCGGCTAAGAGCAGATCTGAGAAGAGATAGAATTTCAGACCTAGAAATCTAGTCGGTCCAAGAACACTGTCTGACCGACTAGTTTCACAACTAGTCGGTCATCCAATGAACGTAGACCGACTAAGAGGCAAAACAACATAGTCTGAAGGCAAGTTGACTTAGTCGGTCCAAGAACAAAAGTTGACCGACTAGATTGTCAACTAGTCGGTCATCAAACGTTCTTAGACCGACTAACGGTAAACAGTAGCTTAGGAGAATTTTAGAGTGAACAGTAAGTCTCAACTAGTCGGTCAAAGAAGCATCACTGACCGACTAGTTCACAAACTAGTCGGTCGGTGAGTCAACGTAGACCGACTAACTGTAAACAGTAAAGTTCAAGAAATTAAGGAATCAAACTAGTCGGTCCAAGAACAGTTGTCGACCGACTAGATCACCATCTAGTCGGTCAGTACTTGTTCTTGTACCAACTAACATGCACAACAAAGTCCGAATCGAAGCGCGACGCTTCGAGGAAGTTAGAATGAACTTGTGCAAGGATCCTAGAGCTACGAAATGAGCGTAATGAAGATATAGACGTAAGATATACTCAAGGCTTAAAATTCTATATATCGAAGCTAAAAGACTATAAATAAAACCTTAATAAACGGTCTTCGATAGCTTCGATTGAATCTTCATATTTTCCAAAGCGTCGCAAGAGCTTCAACGAAGCTTTAAGCATGAATATGAGCTTTGGAAAGTGTTGAGATGTCGCTTTGAATGTTCACGTGAAATTGGCGACGATCTCCAATACTGCGCTCACAAATTGTTAGTTCATGAATTATTTATGTTTGCTCATCATCCAAAACCAAATCCGGGGAGTCCAATATTCAACATTCTCCCCCTTTTTGGTGATGACAAACCAACATAAATAATAATCAAAGATAATAATTCAAATGTAAAATACTTACCCCCCCTGCATTGATGACACGTTAATTCCAAAATGAATATAAATGAATTGCATCAAGCAGACGAGTAAGATAAATAAAATGAATTGATTTTTGAAATATCGGATTTTGAAAATCCTTATATGTATCTTAACTCCCCCTGAATCTAACATATCAAACTAGATTCTTGGAAATTGAGTTAAATTTTCATTTGCGCTATTTTATTATCATTATCTCTCCCCCTTTGGCATTATCCCAAAAATGGGGGGCATACAACGACAACAATTAGGAAATGTAAAATCCAACATCGGGAGTCGTAGACAAAGGCAATGGACCAACTTGACACCAAGGGAAAAATTGTGGAAATCAAAACAAGGTGTGCCAAATTTTCCATTATCAAAAAAAAATCAAAATCATCAAAAACACCAAATCATTATTCATTTCTTGAATAAAGAAACATACTCTTCAATATTCAATATTCTTGGTTAATTTTGTGCATGGAAAACAATTCTATAAAATTACAAAATTTAAATCCATTTAACCAAGTTTTTATGCGTCGAGCGACGAAATCACATTTCAAATATATTCAACGAATATTAAAATTTGCACGACGAATAAAAGACAAAGTGAACGATGATGAACATATATATATATAGACAACATGAGTACATCCAAAAAGATATCACATCGAATATATGAGGTACATCATATGAAGTGAGACACATCATCTATATAAACAACAAAAAGTACATCATCATCATCAACATCGTCATATCATAAAATCCAACACCGACAACCAGAAAGCACAAAAAAATACATCAAAGCATCTCTCAACCCCATCCTAACCCAAAACACTCTCACTAAAAATATATCATCCAAAGCGTATATGGAGAGTCCTCGGAACAACAATCACGAGGAGGAGGCTGGATCTGCAGCGTCCTTGGGTCCAGTCGACGGAGTGGACTCAGGATCTGCAGGGAGTAGAGGTGTCTCAACAGATGGAATCGACGGGGCAGGAGTCGAGATCTCAGGAACAGGCTCTACAGCAGCATGGGTCTCGACAGCAGATGTGTCAGCAGGAATATCAGCAGGCTCAGCAACAGGGTCTACAGCAGGCTCAGAAGACTGAAGTGCTGAAGCAGAAGGCTCTGGAACACCGGAAGTGGTGCCAATTCCAGGAGCAGAAGTGGAAGTACCAGCAGCAGCAGCAGCAGCAGTGGCCTCATCGCCACGGGCAAAAGAAGTAGCAAGCTCGTCAAGCTCCTCATCGTCCATCTCCTCGGCCTCAGACACCGAAGGAGGAAGCTCAATCCCCATCATACGAGCCATACGACAGACTACCTCCTCAGTACGAGCCAAACGGGAGTCGTGCTGATGAAGTAGGCGTACGACATCGTCCAATGTAGCAGGGGAAGACGAGGCTGCAGCAGCTGACGGAGTAGACTGAGAAGCAGATGCGGTAGACCTCTGCACGTGACGAAGAGCCGCTAGAGATTTCTTCACGGCCGTCGCGTTCAGAGGCGTACCCAAAGGACGCTCATCGTCAGGAGGGAGGGGAACTCGAAAATGACGAAATACGAGGGTCAACAAGCAGGGGTATGGAATGTGCGCAGACTTATTGGTCTTGCGTATACACTCGAAAGAATCCATCTTATCGAGTATCACGCGAGCCCAATTTATCTCGCACCCCAAGAAAAGAGCGTATATGAGCTTCAAAAACGGCTGAGAGGGGAGTGAAGAGGATCCATACTTAGGGAGGAGACATGACTTCAAAATCAGGTTAAGAACCCACGCATTCGGCTTAAAAGATTTCGATGGAACACCAATGAATGCGGAGGGGATAACCTGGAAAATCTCTGAAAGAATAGACTGATCCAAGGAAGAAATGTCGTCTACGGAAATGTCCGAAGGGAGGAGACCACACGACGCACAACCAAGGATCTCCCCCAAGATTTCTGCCGTGAGAACTATAGGAGTTCCCAAGACAGTCGTCTCAATGGAGTGGCTGGCGTCGTACTGGCCTCGAATACGGTTGGCATAGAACAATTTCACGAGGCGAGGGTACGGTTTGGGATTGGCCTTGGGGTCGTATCAGAGATAATCTAGAAGGCCACTATAAGACAGAAGATCAGCAAGGCCGAGAAAATCAGAGAACTGAACGTAATGCTCCAACAACAGTGGACAGTGTTCTATACGGTTGTACGCGGCGAGACACTGAGGGTCATCACGGCACAACGATATGTCTACACCGCCAACTGGCATAGGAGCTTTACCCTTGGCCTTACGGGTCTTCGGAGGTGGGGTAGGTTCCCTAGTAGGCTCATCCTCTGGGATAAAATCAGTATCGGAATCGGGAGGAGTAGCCGGAGTGTGAAGAATAGGCTTTTTGGTCTTGGATTTACGGGGTTTAACTATGGCAGTCCTAGGCTTCTTAGGAGGAGGCGAAGATGGAGAGCCTTGGGTAGACTTGGCATGACGCTTAGGCTTCAGGGGATTCCCAGGGTCGGAAGGCCCTACGGTCATAGGAGAAGCCCCGGAAGAGGCGATCGGAATACGAGTCTTAGCCATAGCACTACGAGCACAAGCAATCGAAAACTAGGTCACTAACAACCTAGAGATCACAAGCTAACAACCCTAGAGATCAAGAAAATTCGAAAATCACAAGCCCTAGGTTAAAAAAATTGAAACCCTAGGATCTAGAGCTTGAAAACAAGGAGAGACAACCCTAGAATAGGAAATCGACCTAGGAGAGGGAGGGAGATACCTAGGGGGTGGAGTCGACGGCGGCGGACGGCGGCGATCGACGGAGAAACGGCCGGAAGACGAAGGGTTTCGAGAGGGGGTTTGGGGTTTTCGGGCTGGAGCAAAAGAGAAGACCGACTAAATGAGAATTTAGTCGGACGAGATCGAGTATAAGTCGGTTGGAAGACGAAAAGACTCAACTGCCCTAACCCACTTAGTCGGTCACAGTTCAAGTACTGACCGACTAGATTACGATCTAGTCGGTCGGTCAATGAGCTTGAACCGACTAAGTCGAAACAGTAGCTCAGAGTGATTTTTAGGGCTAGATTTAGTCGGTCGCAGTATACTTACTGACCGACTAGTTTTCAATCTAGTCGGTCGGAAAGTGTACTATGACCGACTAACGAAAGAAAAAGATAGGAGATGGATATTTGCATGATCTAGTCGGTCTGAGTTCATTTGCTGACCGACTAGATGAGCATCTAGTCGGTTGACAAGTGTACTGAAACCAACTAGAAGAGTCCAAAAGTAGAAATTTGATTTCTCTTCACAAACCACTTGGATGAAACATCCTAACTCACTCATTAGTCATCTAAATTACCCCATAAAACGTCGAAATCTTAAATACGACATTGAAATACGAATTCGATCATAAATTCAAATAAATCACATAAAATTCCCAAAAATTCAATTAATCTAGCATGAATGAAATATCGCGAAATATATTAGCATGTAAGATGATTGAATTGAAATATGAATCCCATATCTCGGATTCACCCATAATCCCCAATTCTCGACGCAACCGCACAAAGGAGTCCTCCTTTAGGGGTTTCGTGAAAATATCGGCGATTTGCTTTTGGGTTTCAACGTACACTAAAATGATGTCCTTTTTAGCAACATGATCATCTAAGAAATGGTGTCGGACATCTATGTGTTTCGATCGGGAATGGTGCACCGGATTCTTTGAAAGACAAATAGCACTTTGGTTATCCACCATGATAGGGCTAGTATCACAATGAATACCAAAATCCTTCAATGTGTGTCTCATCCAAAGAACCTGGGCACACGCGGCACCGGCGGCAATATATTCCGCCTCGGTGGTTGAAAGTGATACCGAATTTTGCTTCTTGGAAAACCAAGAGACAAGAGAATTTCCTAGAAAATGGCAAGTGCCACTAGTACTTTTCCTGTCGGATTTGCATCCCGCATAATCAGCGTCACTATATGAGACTAACTCATATGTGCTAGATCTCGGATAAAGTAATCCAAAATCTAATGTGTAACTTAGATAGCGAAAAATACGATTTACCGCTACTAAGTGAGACTCCTTAGGTTGAGACTGATAACGAGCACATATACATACGGCAAACATAATATCGGGCATACTTGCGGTAAGATAAAGCAAACTACCTATCATACCTCGATATAGACGAATGTCTACATCCTTACCGCCCGTATCCTTGTCAAGATGCGTAGTCGTGCTCATTGGAGTCTTTTTCCCGGAGGCATTCTCCATTCCAAATCGCTTTAGCAACTCCACCGTGTACTTCATTTGGTGGATGAAGATTGCATCGTTCATTTGGCGAATTTGGAGACCTAAGAAATATTTGAGTTCGCCCATGTGGCTCATCTCAAATTGTTCCTTCATCACATTAGAAAACTCTTCGCAAAGAGCGAAGTTAGTAGCACCGAAAATGATATCATCAACATAAATTTGAACTAATAAAATATCATTATTCGCATGCTTAATAAAAAGTGTTGAATCGGCTTCGCCCATTTTAAAATTCAAATCCAAAAGAAAATTCTTTAGGCGATCATACCAAGCTCGAGGAGCTTGTCTCAAACCATAAAGAGCTTTCTTTAGTTTAAAAACGTGATTTGGAAATTTTTCATTTACGAAGCCCGGAGGTTGAGAAACGTAAACTTCCTCAACGACATCTCCGTTTAAAAATGCACTTTTAACATCCATTTGAAATAATTTAAAATTCTTATGGCATGCAAAAGACAAAAGTAATCTAATTGATTCTAATCTAGCTACCGGAGCGAAAGATTCTTCGAAATCGATACCTTCCTCTTGACGATAGCCTTGAGCTACTAACCGAGCCTTGTTCCGGACGACGACTTGGTTTTCGTCGGTTTTGTTCTTGAAGATCCACTTTGTCCCTATGACGGTGTGGTTCTTCGATGGCAATGGAACAAGCTCCCAAACTTCATTCCTCTCGAATTGAATGAGCTCCTCCTCCATGGCTAAGATCCAAGCGCTATCTTCGCATGCTTCATTAATATTCTTTGGCTCTATCGATGACGCAAAGGCACAATTTGCGAAGTGGTGAACTTGCGATCTCGTCTTGACACTATCATAGATATTGCCAATGACTTGCTCATGGGGATGGTCACGAACCGAATGAAGCCGTTTGGGAATACCTTGATCACTTGGAACATTCTCAACAACTTCATTAGTTGGGTTAGTCTCAATAGAATCAATAGAATCATTAGACTTAGAATTTTCAAACGAATCACATAAAACATCCATAGAATCATTATCATTTGAAATTCTAGTTGGAACAAATCCTTCATTAAATGAGACATGAAGCGATTCCTCGATCGTTGAGGTTCGTTTGTTGAATATCCGGTAGGCTTTGCTACGCGTAAAATATCCAACAAAAATCCCCTCATCGGATCTCGGATCGAATTTGTCCAAACTACCATATGTGTTCTTAATAAAACATTTCGAACCAAAAACACGAAAATGTTTAACTTGAGGCAACCTACCAAACAACAATTCATAACAAGTTTGTTTAGTGCCGGGCCTCAAAAGTATTCTATTAGACACATAGCAAGCGGTGTGTACCGCTTCCGCCCAAAATTGATGTCCAAGTTGGCTATCATCAAGCATAGTGCGAGCACACTCCACTAGCGTCCTATTCTTTCTCTCAACTACACCATTTTGAGGAGGTGCACGAGGGAAAGAGAAGGTGTGAGTAATACCAACTTCATCACAAAATGTCTCAAAAGACTCATTCTCAAATTCACCTCCATGATCACTACGAATAATGACAATGGTGGTTCCTAAGAGATTTTGTACTTTCTTAACAAAAATTGTGAAGTTTTCAAAAGCTTCATTTTTATTACACAATGAAAATACCCAAGTAAATCTTGAATAGTCATCTACGATGACAAGTCCATACCTTGCATTTCCTAAGGAAGCTACTCTAGTTGGCCCAAATAAATCTAGATGTAATAGCTCTAGTGGCCGTTTAGTAGAGATGCTTTTCTTAGGTTTAAATGAAGATTTAGGAAGCTTGCCGCGTTGACAACAATCACAAAAACTTTTCTTTTCAAAAACAAGCTTCGGAAAACCTTTAATAGAATTCAATTTTGAAAGCTTATATAGTGTTCCAAAGTTCACATGTCCAAAGCGTCGATGCCATAAGTGTTGTTCACTTGTGTTGGCAACGAGACATTGTTCATATGACTTAGAAAGATCCAAAATATAAATGTCTTTACGACGAGTTCCGAAAAATAATAATTTTTCATTATCCTTTCTTAAAATATGACACAATCCTTTCGCAAAGCTAACTTTGTAACCTTTGTCACAAAGTTGACTTATTGAAATAAGATTATGATTTAAACCACTAACAAGATAAACATCACTAATTAATGGTTTAGAAGGGTTACCGACTTTACCAACACCTATGATGGTTCCGCTCTCGTTGCCTCCAAATACGACGCGGTTTCCATTCGCAATGGGAACCACTCCGGAGAGCAAACGAGCGTCACCCGTCATGTGTTTGGAGCACCCGCTATCGAGTATCTAATTCCCTTTGGAGCTAAATTTAAATTTGATGCTCCTTTTCTTTTTCTTTTCCTTGAGTACCTAAAGATAGACACTTTCATATCATGGTACCCAAGGTCATTGGGTCCAAGGGATTAGACCTTTGGAAGCCAAGTCCAAGTGGACTTAGACTTCCCCACATAATTCTTACTATGCACAACATCCGAAAAATAAGCATTCATGTACATTTGTTTTTCGTCCATGCTTGTGTCCTTTGGGATCCAAATAGTGAATATTTTGGGAGCCATCATCCTATTGGGTGCATGCATGCTACGTTGATTTCTACGTGATGCATGTTGTGGATAGGCATACGGGACATGATGGAATGGTGCACGACGAGAATTATTCATATGATGAGGTGGGTGTACATATGCATGTGTGGGAACACGTGCGTGAGGGTGTCTCACTTGGTGTGCACGTGCCCGAGAATGTGTTGCATAAAAATCATCATATGTGTGAGCCGGTGGAGTACGACATGTGTTCCTACGTGGCATGTTATTAGTGTACATGTAGGCATGCCCCTTCTTTGGAGGTCCACCCAAAGTGGGTTTCTTTCCGAAAGAGGGCGTGGACGAGGTGGAAGCACCATTGGTAGATGAACTACCAATAGAGTGTTTGCTCCCACTCGTTGAGGCTTCGGAAGTTGGCCTAACAAAAGTAATGACCGACTTGGATGAATTTCCCATCATATACCCTAAGCCAATGTGGTGTTTGGCCGGAAATAAATCTTTTAGGATATTATCCAAATGGCCTTTACCCTTGTTGAATTCGTTGATTCGGCCCAATGTGTTCTCATATTTCTCTTTGAGAGAACGCAAAGAAGTATCCAAAGTGGATATTTGCGAAGTGAGCACATAAACACGAGATTTAAGATTCTCGTTCTCAATACTCAAAGTCGAGTTTTGAGAAGTTAAATCCGCTATCTCATGTTCTTCCGCATCCTCAATGCTAACATGTTCAAGTTTAGATTTGAGATTCACAATCTCATTTCTTAACTCTTCAACAACGGTGTCGTTGTTGGTGATGATATTCTTAGGCGATGTTTGAATGCTAGCTAGGTCATCTTTTACCTTAGTATATCTATTTACTAACTTAGTGTATTTTGACCAAAGTTGAGAGTTAGCATTTCTAAGATCATCCATCGTTACCTCATCGCTTTCATCATTACTATCATCGGAAGAGGAGGATCCTTGATCGTTCTCCTCTCTTGCCATGAAGCACATATGTGCTTGCTCCACTTTCTCATCATCCGACTCTCCGCTTGAGGAATCCTCGGAGTCGGTGAATGTTGCTCCGACAAGTCCTTTCTTGTACCCCTTTTTGTATTTCTTGGACTTATCGAATTTTGGCGCCTTCCACTTCTCCTTTTGTTTGTTGAGAGGACACTCTGCTTTCATGTGTCCTGGCTTATTGCACTTGAAACACAAAGGAGAGGAAGAGGCGTTAGAAGAACCAAATTTACCTTTGGTCTTGAAGTTACCTTTCCGGAAGAAACGGTTGAACTTCTTGGCCATGAGTGCCATGGACTCCAAGTCCAACTCGTTTTCCGAGTCTTCATCATCGGAAGATGTGGATGAAGCCGCCTTGAATGCAATCGCCTTTTTCTTAGGCGCATCTAGGTTCAAATATGACTTCATCTTTTTTTGTAGCTTCACCTTGCTATCTTTGCGTACCTCGTATGACATCAAAGTACCCATTAGTTGAACTACAGTATATTTGTTCATGTCATTACCTTCCTCGATGGCGAAGGTACGTTTTTCCCAAGAAGAGGGAAGTCCTTCAATAAGCTTTAAGCACTTCTCCTTTTGAGTGTAGATCTTGTCGAGGGCCTCTAACTCGTTTATTATGTCAACGAAGCGAGCGTAATATTCTTTCATCTTCTCGCCCTGTTGCATATGAAACATTTCGTAATCTTTGGTTACGACAACGAGTTTAGAGTCTCTTACCCGACTCGTCCCTTCATGTAGTATGAGGAGAGAGTTCCAAATTTGATATGCACTCTTACATGTGCATATCTTATTGAAGTCCTCGGGCTCCAATGCGCATTGCAAGGCGTTCATTGCCTTGGCATTGCTTACCTCCGCGGCGACCTCCGCGGTAGTCCATTTCTCAAAATCTTCTTCTTCGGGCTCGTTGTACTCCTTCATTGTAGTCCTCCATAAAGATGCACTTCGGAGGAAGGTTTCCATCCGACATTTCCAGTACCCGTAGTTAGTACCGTTGAAGAATGGAGGCCTTGTAGAGGAATGTCCTTCCATCACCGATGACGCTCCTTCACGGTTCCTGAAGGTGTCGTAGTTGGAAGGTGGAGGCACGGTCTTGTTGTCGTTGGCAGACATAGCTGAGTATCTGGCTCTGATACCAAATGTAATGCCCTACCAGCTACTGCACAAGTACTAGAGGGGGGGGGGGTGAATAGTACTTTAAAATAATAAGGCGTATAATTCCAAATTAAATTGCACACAACTACCAAATCAATTTACGGAAGCTTAAATTGAATGACAACAATGAAATTAACAATGCTAACAAACGATGTTAATGGGTTCGGATCCACCCAAGTCTCCCCGACTTGTTCCCGGTGATCCTACGTCCCAACCACCCGGATCCCTTCCGGATACTTGAGTTAGAAACCCTAACTCAAGATTTCCACTATGAATATCTTGTGAAAAACCTTCACAAGATCAAATCATACATGCAATAGCAAACGTGAATCCCACAACCCGGGATCACAAACTTCTCTCACAACCGAGAGAATCACAAAGCAATATTAAAGAGTTTAATATGAAATAAATACTCTTACCACAAAATCCTATACCTTGAGTTTTTCTTACCCAATAGGTGGAATGAAGGATTTGAGGAAGATGAAGTTACCAAACCCTAGCACCAAGGAAATGAGCAGCAATGGGTGCCTAGGGATGATTTGGAAACTTGAATCAAGCAATAGCTTGAAGAGCTCACCAAGAACAAGCTTCTCTCTAGATCTAGAAATGAGAGAGAATGTGTTTCTTGTGAGGAAGAGAGCTTTAGATTTGAGGGAGAATAGCTATCTCTTTAGAACTCAATGAATCTCTTAATGGCAGCTCTATTGAAGATAGAAATGACCTAGGTTCGTATTTATAGGAACCCAAAAACACAAGTTAGGTCAATCTCCAATGGAAAGAAATCTGTGAGAATTAGTCGGTCAAAGAACACTCACTGACCGACTAGTTCATCAACTAGTCGGTCAGTCACAAAGCATGGACCGACTAAGAGCAGATCTGAGAAGAGATAGAATTTCAGACCTAGAAATCTAGTCGGTCCAAGAACACTGTCTGACCGACTAGTTTCACAACTAGTCGGTCATCCAATGAACGTAGACCGACTAAGAGGCAAAACAACATAGTCTGAAGGCAAGTTGACTTAGTCGGTCCAAGAACAAAAGTTGACCGACTAGATTGTCAACTAGTCTGTCATCAAACGTTCTTAGACCGACTAACGGTAAACAGTAGCTTAGGAGAATTTTAGAGTGAACAGTAAGTCTCAACTAGTCGGTCAAAGAAGCATCACTGACCGACTAGTTCACAAACTAGTCGGTCGGTGAGTCAACGTAGACCGACTAATTGTAAACAGTAAAGTCCAAGAAATTAAGGAATCAAACTAGTCGGTCCAAGAACAGTTGCCGACCGACTAGATCACCATCTAGTCGGTCAGTACTTGTTCTTGTACCAACTAACATGCACAACAAAGTCCGAATCGAAGCGCGACGCTTCGAGGAAGTTAGAATGAACTTGTGCAAGGATCCCAGAGCTACGAAATGAGCGTAATGAAGATATAGACGTAAGATATACTCAAGGCTTAACATTCTATATATCGAAGCTAAAAGACTATAAATAAAACCTTAATAAACGGTCTTCGATAGCTTCGATTGAATCTTCATATTTTCCAAAGCGTCGCAAGAGCTTCAACGAAGCTTTAGGCATGAATATGAGCTTTGGAAAGTGTTGAGATGTCGCTTTGAATGTTCACGTGAAATTGGCGACGATCTCCAATACTGCGCTCACAAATTGTTAGTTCATGAATTATTTATGTTTGCTCATCATCCAAAACCAAATCCGGGGAGTCCAATATTCAACAGTGCAGAGGGACGCACCGGTCGGGGCTGTGCAGGTCGGGGCTGGCGTACTATGGTGGCGTAGGTGACGGGCTCAGCGGGTAGGGGAACGAAAGGTGCTGCGCTCACAAATGTGGGCCTGGCCTCAGTGCGAGGCTGGGCAGGACGGTGAGAAGTGGAGGCAGCAGCAGCGAAAGAAGAGTACAAAAGTGGCAGCGAGGCGACCGGAGAGGTCGGTGGCACAGAAGTGTGGACAGACGCCACGACACTCTCAGAAAATACATCAGCAGTGGGGACAGAGGGCTCTCTGCACTCAACTATGGTCGACGGGCGCTCGGGTGGGGCAGAGGAAACAGGCTCAGCAGACAGAGGGCCAGTGGTGGTGGTGACAGGCGTGGAAGCAGCGGAAGTGGGCTCAGCTAAAGTACTCCCGACACCGACAGAGGTGTGGACAGAGGTGTCGGGAGCATCGGAAACATCGGGGATATGCTGAGGGGCCACGGGGTTAACAGGGGCGGCAGGCTCGGTAGGGGCAACAGGGTCTGCGGGGGCAGTATGGGTAGCGTGGGCCTGCTCGGCCTCCTCGGCCTCGAGCACATAAGCGGCGGGGATGAGAACATCCATCGCAGGGAGCCAGTCCACGTGGGCTGGTGCAATCTGAGTCCGAGCCGGGCTCGGAAGAATCATGTAATCGGCACCGTAAGGGCCGTGCAACCAGACCCAGTGTCGCTCACCGTGCGGACGAAGCATCTTCATCCGGGCCATAACATCAATCGATAGAGAAGTGGGGCCCGGTGCTCGTCGCAGGTCGTCGGGGAAGTCCTCGCCGGTCATAAGGGCAAGCAAGGTGATCAGGCCGCCGCAGCATATTGGTGAGCGAGCGCCCACCGATACAATGATGCGGTCCAAAAACCAAGCCGCGACATCAATCACGACGGCGGGGACCAGCTCATCGCCATCCCTAGATAGAACTCTGGGCCGTGTCATCGCGTAGAGCATGTAGAGCTCTGGCGTGGACATCGTGCCCGGCTCATATCTGGCCAAAAAGGTCGTCGCCATAAGGCGCTGAGCTATACGTAGGCAGGGATGGACAATGGCCGAGGCCTTGGCCCTACTAGGGTCAAAGGCAGCGTGAAGACCCGTAATCCGGGCCCAGAAGGCACCTGCGTCGAAGGAAGGTGGGGGGATATGGGTGGTGGCGTAACCTAGATCGGCACCGGGAACATCGGGCCACGAGAAAAATGCTCTCATCATACCGAGAGTGACCTGGCACTCCCGGTTCATGAACCGAAACGAGCATCCCTCGTCAGTCTGGGCGATCGAACTAAGTACCTCAAGTGTCGGACGGGTAAATGTGTCCGTCGACACCTGAAAGAGATCTCGCCAGCCCACGTTGTCGTACAACGTGAGCATCCCCTCTAGTACCCCCAGGTGTCCTAGGTCGGCAAGGTGTGCAAACCTGGAGGGTACGATCGAGCACTGGGAGATACGCTCGAAAGCGACGCGGTGTGCGTCGTCTCGGAACGTGATCCCCAGCGTCCCGATAAGTGGAGCCCGAGGTGGTGGCTGTGGAGCGGCGGGGAGTGGCTGTGCAGGCTGTACGGGCTGTGCTGGGTATGCGTGGTGTGGTGGAGAAGGTGGAGGAGAGTCCTCCAACTCGTGGGAGGGGCCGGCATCATCCGACCGCTTCCGCTTGGCGGAAGCTCTCTTCGACCGCGGCCGTGTCCGGGGCGGCATATCGGCCCCGAGCGCGCGCCGAAAAAACGTAAAAAGTGCGACGTGTGCAAAATAAAGGAAAGAGTATACCCCGACACGCCGCGAGTGCTAAGCAATGGAAGCGTGCGAAGACAACGCCTCCGCGAAGCCCGAATCAGTCCCGAGAAGCTCCCCTGGGCTCCCCTAAGCTCCCAAAAACAACCTGCGCATGAAATGGAGATATCAGCGGGTAATATTCAAAACGTATGGGGCATTAGGGGTATAATAGATAGATATAGAAATTAATTTGGGTTTGGAGTTTGTTTAACGCATGGATCCTCGAAAAATACACAAAAAGAGGAGAAAAAGGCGAAATAGGCGATACCGGAGGTGGCCGGAGTGGTGGCCGGCGGCGACGACTCGGGCGAGGCACGGCGGAACTCGGCCGGCGGTGGCTGGCCGAGCGGCGGTGCGGTGGTCGGTGGTCGGGCGAGTGGGTGCGCGAGCGAGGGGAACGGGCGAGGGAGCTGAACAGTCGGGGGCGGTTGCGATTTGTTTGTTTCGAAAAACGTGCCCCCCTCGGCCCCTTATATAGTAAGAGTTACGACTCGGCCGAGTGACTAGGTCACTCGGCCGAGTGAGATCAATGGAAAATTCCTCCCCGCTTACGCTTCGGCCGAGTGGCCTTGCCAGCCTCGGCCGAGTGGAGTAAGTCCATTCGGCCTCAAGCTACTAGGCAAGACTCGCCCTAGGAGCGTATCCGTTTTACTCGGCCGAGTGAATATATATACTCGGCCGAGTAGCAGTTATACTGAAATCAGGAAAATAAACAGAGAGTTAGGTACAGCAGACTTCCCTCGTTCGTGAGCGGCTCAGCCGGACGAACTTGTGTACTCGGCCGAGTGACTAGTATACTCGGCCGAGTGAGCCTTGTGTTCTGCTGTTTGTCTTCGTTTGGGCTCTAAACTCCGTCTTTCTTCCTCCAATCGATTTCATCTTCCTCCTAAGCATCGAGCGCCTTCCTGGGGTGCTCCTTATCACCTCGTTCATCCTCCTCATGATGGATTTACCTATCTCCTCTCCTGTCAAGAAAAATAGGACCCGTTATCACAAAATTTTTGGGCGAACGACTCAAAATACTAAAAATTTCAAAAACAAAAATAAAGAAAAAGTAAAAATAAAGCAGTAACCGTCAGGTTGCCTCCCGACAAGCGCTCGTTTAAGGTCGTGAGCTCGACCCCCTATGATTTTCAATTAATGCGGGATGTTTGGTGCATATGAGATGCACCCATCAAACTTTCCGGGGAGAACGCTTGGATTCGGAAGTCGCGGCGGCATGTTCTCCCTCGGTGGTCTCCCGTCTCGAATAGTGTTGGGGGGAGGCTCCCCCAAGATAGCGTTTGCTCCAGTCAACGGCTTCACCGGTGACGCCGATTTCCGTATCGGCGGAGCTTTCTTCGGAGACTTCAATTTCGAGAGCTTGCAGAGCTCTCGAATCCTTGCGACATCAGCGTCGCCTTCATCATTTTCAGCGGAGAGGTCGGGGGAATCATCTATCTTCTCATCTCGGCCTAAATCCGGGCCTTCCTCGAAATCCTCATCGAAAAGAGCGCCAATTGAGTGGGGGATCGCCTCCTCTATTACCTCATCAAGGAGGTCCATGTAGTCAAGCTCCTCGTGGTAAGGCATGTGTTTCATGGCCTTAGGAATATGAAGCTCTACCTCGATGTTGCCGACGTTCAAAGTTAGTGTACCTTCTCGCACGTCGACAATCACACCGGCGGTGGCGAGGAACGGGCGTCCAAGTATCAATGACGTATCTCCCTCCTCCTTAACGTCCATGATCATGAAGTCACATGGTAAGCATATTCCCCCCGGGACTTGTAGCGGGATGTCTTCGGCGATCCCTACCGGCCTTGTTATTCGCCCGTCGGCCAATTGTATCCGCATGTCGGTAGGTTTCAACTTCGTCCCGGTGTTTAGCCTTAAGAACATGGAGAGAGGCATGGGGCTCACACTAGCCCCTAAATCTACCAATTCCTTTTGAAGAGGGATGCCGCCCAAGGTGCAAGGAATCCGAAAACTCCCCGGGTCTTTAAATTTGGCCGGCTCCTTCTCTCTCTTGGTGAACCAAGAGCCCTCCTCGGCTAGCATAATCTTCTCCTTCCTCTTTCTCCCCGAAATCAAATCCTTTAAGAATTTAGCATATGTGGGGATCTCCACGATGGCGTCGAGGAAGGGAATGTTGAGGCTAACTCCTCTCAGATACTCGAGAAACTTTGCTAGCCTTTTCTCCATTTTCGCTCTAGCAAGACTTTGGGGGAATGGGACCGGTGGCATGAAGCGCCTTTCCTCAATCAATTGCTCCGCTCTAGATTTCTCCTTTTCTTGTGGCTCCTTCTCCTTTTCAACTTCAACTACCGGCTCAATTGGCTCTAAACTTTCCTCCACGGGCTCCTCGGTAGGAACCATGGCGGGGGTGGTATCCTTACCGCCTCTAGTAGTAACGGCAACTACGGCATTGATGTGGCCGGTGTTGCTCCGTGGGTTTTGCTCCGGTTGCGCCGGTAAATGTTGAGTGTTCCGATTGAGCAACGCCAATTGTTCCGATATTTGAGCCACAACGGTTGTAAGGGAGTCTTGCCCCGCCTTCAAGGTAGCATTGACCTTCTTTTGCTCGGCCATAAACGCCTCCACTCTAGCTTCGAAGTCGGATTGTTGTTGAGCTTGTGGAGGGTTTTGATTTTGATTCCTCCACCCTTGATTGTATCCGGGCGGCCTATATGGTGGAACTTGTTGCTTCGGTTGAAAATTTTGTTGTGGAGGCCCCCTCGGCGGATAGTGTTGTTGTTGGGGTGGTGGTGGTGGTCGAGTTTGTTGAGGTGGTGGTTGTGGCGGGTTCAAAGCTCCTTCATTGTTGGCGTAAGAGAATCCGGGATGATTTCTTGTGGCCGGATTGGCCCAATACCCTTGGTTCCCCACGACATATTGTACTTGCTCCAAGGATCCTTCTCCGGGCTCTCCTCCCACATACATGGTTTGAGATTGGTCTTGCCAATCACACATTTGGTTTGTTGGTGCGGAGGTGGAAGGGGTTCCTTGGGGCTCCGTGATAAACTTCTCCAGTCTCTCCACTACCTTGTGGAGAGAATCAAACTTGCTTGTAAGCTCTGCTACGGCCTTTGCCTCATAGATACTAGTTGGCTTCAAGGAGGACGTAGAGTGTCCTCGCTCATCGCCCCATTGTTGATTGTTTGAGGCCATCTCCTCAATTAGGGCCGTAGCTTCTTCGGGAGTCTTTGATAAGATAGCACCATTCGCCGCGGCATCAATAATTTGTTTGGTCCCCGGTTGGAGAACGTTGTAGAAGCTATGAACTAGCTCCCAATATTCAATGCTATGGTGCGGGTATTGATGCTGCAGATCCTTAAAACGCTCCCAAGCCTCATAGAGCGTCTCTTGGGGTCCTTGCTTGAAGGACATGAGAGCGCTCCGGATCTTCACCGTCTTGGAGGGCGGATAGAACTTATCAATGAATGCACTCGCCAACTCGTCCCAAGTGGTAAAGACTCCATCAGCCTGCGTCCTCAACCAATAGAGTGCCTTGTCTTTTAGCGTGAAGGGGAAGAGACACAGTCTGATGGCATCGATGGAGACCCCCGGCATCTGAAATGTGGCGCACTTCGACAAGAATAATTGGATGTGGTAGTGAGGATTTTCATGGGCATTCCCATGAAATGGATCCTGCTGCATCAGAACCACTAGTCCAGTCTTTAGCTCGAAGTTCTTGTCAGCCGCCAACTCCGGCATGGCAATGGATGAGGTCGTAGAAGAGGTCTTAGGCCGGAGCCTATCTCGAATAGAAATTATCCTCGCCATCCTTGCCGCTAATTGGTCCGCAGTTTCCGGGTTGGTCATAAACCTCCCTTCCGGATTTTGTCTCCTTTCCGCTCTAAGTCTCTGCGCGGTACGTTCGATCTCGGGATCAAATAATATAGCTTCAGGGTCCGCCGTAGATCTCGTGTACATGCACAGGGAAAACAGAGTTTCAAAGAAATGATTAGTAACGTGGAAGTGTTAGGTAAAAATAAAGAAATAAAATAATAATAATAAAAGAAATAGCTAGGGTGGCAAGATCAAACGCAATCGCCTCCCTGGCAACGGTGCCAAAAACTTGATCGAACCCGGATATACACCCGGAAGAACGGTTGTAGTTTTACCGCAAGTGCACGGTATAGCAGCGAGCGGGTTATCGAACACAGGGAGGACGAATGACCGTGCTTGTTCCAATGAACCTGGCTATTTAAGAAGAGAGAAATTTGCCTTTGGCGATCCTGTCACAATCGTCAGACAAAGTACGGAAATATCAAATCAAATAAAGAACGTCTAGGGAATGGGGAATCCCCGCTACTCACCGTATTTCGTAAATGTGGTTCATCTGTATCAAAATTGCTAGAATTAGATTTTGGATGAACTAGTTGCAACTGAATGTAGAACCAAGCTCACGCTCTCGCGCTGTTGCCGGTCTATAGCTATCCTAGGTTTGGGTCCAATCTCTTGCAAACCCTAGCCTAGGGAAGCTAGCATTAGGATCAACATCATCGTTCAATCGCGCACCGAGCCCAATCTCTTGCAAACTCGGCCCACGACCTAGGTTGAGATAGTTCCTACCCGTCCAATCTCTTGCAAATGGGTATCGGCATGGAATTGCAACCGGAAACCCTAGTATCGGTCCAATCTCTTGCAAACCGATACTACGGAAATTCGATTCCAACCCAATTCGGATTTCTAGGGTTTCCTATCGAATTGGGATCCAATCTCTTGCAAATCCCAATCGGTATGAACTCCTAGCCATCCGTAGTAAATCGATCCCAAACTAATCCCTAACAACGATTCTAGCAAAATTTCTACCAATTCATCACAAATATGAAATTGGGCTTGTAGGGTTCATCCCCACGCCCCAAGACGTGGAGACTACTCGCAATTCATAGCACAAACACAAGAATAATCAATGAAATAAGCAATAGAATTCATCACAATATTGAGATAAACAATAAAAATAGAATTTTTGGAGAAGAGAGAGACAAACCAATGGAGTTCTTCAATTAATCCAACAAAAATCAACTTTAGTCCTCTCTCCAATCACAAGAATAAAGCTAAAAAGTAAACCTAAAAAGCTGCAAAAATCTAAGAGAAAAGCTCTCCAAAACTAGGGTAAAAACAGGGGTTAAATACACCCCAAAATCGTCCAAAAACTGTGACCAAAATACCCCTGCGCAGCCTGAAATCCGCAATTTTCGCTACAGGCAGCGCGTCGCACTCGGCCGAGTGACAAAAGTCGCTCGGCTGAGTGAGAAACCCTGTAATTTTCCAGTAAGTCTTGATCTTCAGGGGTCTCAACTTCGGGGGCGGCTCGGCCGAGTGAGTTGTCGTCACTCGGCCGATGGCTTCTTGGTACTCGGGCGGTCGGGATTACCCACTCGGCCGAGTGGGTCTTCTGAAGCTCAGGCAGCCGAAAAACAGTAAGTTGGCGATTTTTGAATGGCTTCGTCTGGGCGCCACTCGGGCGGACGGGATCTCGTCACTCGGCCGATGTGGTCTCCGTCGCTCGGCCGAGTGCACATATGAATCGTGTCTGATCTGGTCGGCCGAGCGGTGTCTCGCTGGTCGGCCGAGTGACTCCTTCACTCGGCCGAGTGGGACACTAAAAATGCCCAAACAGCTTGTTTTGGCCTCCTCGTCGCTCCTGCGACGTCCGTTCTTCTTCCGCTCCTCTTCAACAGCAAAATACCCCTTGGGGAGGTCGTCGGTGACCCTCCGGAGTAGGCGTATCTCGAGATCACTCCGAATCGCGCCAAATCACCTGAAATGCGACAAAAACGACAAATCGTGAAAAGCATCGCAATATCGTCGATATATCGTGAAAAACATGATTTGGGTGATCTAAATGGCATGCAAACATGCGGGGAAAAAAGTGTAAAATGAGGAGTGATCACTCCTCTTCGACCATTCCTGCGTCTCAGCCTCCCACAGAGGCTGAGCGTCTTTCTGTGAGCACAACACCACTGCACCACCTTACAGTCGCACCTATCCTTTACAGTAGCCGTGCGAGGCAGCCCCGTTCCTCACCAGTTCGTCCTTCTGCCCCACCTCCACCTCCCCCCGACACCCTAGTTCATCTCCTCCGTGCTTTAGAGGGGGCGGTAAGTGGGCTCAGAGGAGATTTTCGGGCTCTCTCTGTGACCGTCACCGTTGTACAGAGGCACGTCGCTTTACTTCCTGGCATTCAGGCTAGCCTGAGCCAGATTCTTGCGTGTCTGTCACAGCCACCACCTACCACTACCCGCACCACTACCCAGCAGCCCTCGCCACCCCCACCTCCCCCACAGGACGGTGCTGGTGCCCTACCACCCCCCTTAGGCACACATTGGATGCCTCACACACGTTTGCTGATGTTCTGGATATTTTCTGCCTGCTGATTTTCCACCCCTCCTCCACACACTTTTTGGTCACATTTTACTTATATCTGTCTATATCATTTTGGGAGAGAGGAGGTATTTTTGGGGACACCTATATTGTGCCATTTTGATCTCTGCATGCACCACATGCATCCTCTGCATACATCATTTGCATACCCATATCATTTTCTTTTATTTGCATCATTATCATGCATGCATCCTCACCCACCCCACCCATATCGATTTTTTTCTCGGTGTGCCACACTTTGCACATTAAGGACACTGTGCAGATTAGCTTGGGGGGTGAGTGTCTCATGCACTTTTTATTTTCCTCACCTTTTCTTTTATTTTTCCCACCGTTCTTTATTTTACGCTTATTTTTCACCCACTTTTTCATTTTTTTCTCATGCATCACGTCTTCTTACTTTTTGTGTGCTGCATATGTATAATAGTTTTCATTTTCTTTTATCTTTATTTCCTTTAGCCCTTTTTGCTAGAGATGAATTTTCTGTGATGATGATGACGTGGTATTAGCTTATCTCTATATGCATATTATCTTGTCATGCCATCGTTTTTATTTTAGATATCATATGCTATGTCTTGCTATGCATTCGAGATAGTAACCCACACCTTTGTTACATGAATATGGATGAAATTCTTCTATTAGTTGAGTCTGATGATTTATATTGTATACTCTTCATAGAAAACACACCATGCTTCACGCATTGATTGCCTATATCTGGAGTACTGCTTTGTTGTCTTATATCACTTCTTATTGCATGAAAATTGCACGCTTCACTTTCAGGTTGATTGAATGTATGTTATGTTGATATAACTGGATTAGTTTACTTTCTGAGATCATACTAAGTAAATTACATTACTCTACTGAAAGTTGTCGTGTGCATTCTATAGAGTGAACCGAGTGTTATATTTTTCTTTCTCCACATATCTTGAGCATTATTTCTATACTTAAAATCATTGGTGAATCTCCCTTTAAGCGAGTCTTACTTTGGCATATTCCCCCACTATAAAAATCCATGCTCCTACCCCCTAAAATCAAAAAGAAAAAAAAATTCATATATATATCTCTATCTTTTGAATTGGGATCCTTATTGTATATATTGATTGCTGAAAAAAAAGAAAAAAAGGAAAAAAAGAGAAGAAAAGAGAAAAGAAGTTCATATGTGATCCCCTTTCATTTTTCTTTCTTTCTTCCCTCTTTTACTTTTATTTCTTGGAGCTTCAAAAAAATGGGGAATGTTCTTATTGCTAAATTTGATGCCACCACGCTTATAGATAAGCTTGGGGGAGAGAATCCAATGATGTGTGAGAGAGTGGCTACTTGTCTGTGCATGACAACCTAAGCTAGGTAATTTTCTATACTCGGTGAGATTACTAAAAGTTTTACGATGTCCAGGAATTGAAACTTAACAAACATTTCATGAAAACCACTACTTTCTATTCGTATTGCTTCATATTGTGAGATACCTCTTATACTCCAAATAGAAAGCGATCAATTGAAAAGTGTGTGGTCTATGATTATGTATATCACTTTAGATGCTTCAGACGATGTTAATTCTAGCATTATTCCACATTTTATATTGTTTTGCTATTCTTGGATTTCTATATTGAATGCATCCTTATAAGATCATGATATCAAGATAAAAATCTTTGGCATGTTTTTTTATTCTCTGTATGCTATATGAGTAAGCAAGTTCACGTCCTAAGGAAATGATCTAGCACCTCTCTCTTTGTTTTCTTTTAAATCTTCTTTTTCCTTTTTCCTCTTTTTCCGCCGGGTTCGCCTTTTACTTATCTTCCTCGAGGACGAGTAAGAGGTAAGCTTGGGGGATTTTGATCGCTCCTTATTTTACACCTTTTTTCTACATGTTTTCATGTCATTTCGATCGCCCATATTGCGTTTTCCACGATTATTCGACGATATCGCGTTGCTTTTCACTATTTCTTGTTTTTGTCGTATTTCAGGAGATATGGAGCGATCTGGAGAAAAAATGAGATCAAGCGACTTTCGCGCATACCGGAACGTCGCCCACGGCTTATTTGAGGAGTTAGCAGCGCTAGAGGATGTGCAGAAGAGGAAGAAATCCGATAAAAGCGACGAGGAGGCGAGGAGGAGAAGAAAAGAGCCCAGTACAACCTACTCGGCCGAACAGAGACTCTACTCGGCCGAGTCACAAGCTGCATTCGACCGAGTGAAATGGATACGCATAGCAAATTTTCAGCGTTCCCTCGGCCGAACAAGAGAGTCTACTCGGCCAAGTGAGAAAGCTCACTCGCCCGAGTAGAACAGGGTTTTTCGTCTGAGAAGCAGCTGAGTTACTTGAATTTCTGAGAAGCCTACTCGGCCGAGTACGATTGCTTACTCGGCCGAGTAAAGAAGTCTGCTCGCCTGAGTCAATCAGAGAAACAGACCCTCATAACCCCAGATTCTCTGGGTCTGTCACTCGGCCAAGTGACATTGCTACTCGGCCGAGTGACGTATTCCGACTGCTGCGAGGATTGCGAATTCTGGGATGCGTATGGGCATTTTTTGGCACGATTTTTTTGGACGATTTTAGCTTGTATTTAAACCAAGTTTTATCCCTAGTTTTAGGAGAGACTTCCATTATTTTTTTGACGGCTATTCTTTTGTGAAATCTCAGCTCGAGATCATAGGCGACGATTTTGGTTTGTATTTTCTTGCTAAAAATCTTATTTTTATGAATTGTCTCTTCTTTGCAATGAATTGTGCTATGATCAATTGCTATTTTTCTGAGATTTTCATGATGATTTGTGAGTAGTTTATTCATTCTAGGGCTGGGGATGAACCCTATGGACCCAATCTTTTGAATTGTGATGAATGAATAGAATTGTTGCTAGGATTGAAGAAAGGTTAGGTTTTGATTGATTTATTGCGAGTAGCTAGGAATTTTTATTGATTGGGATTTGCAAGAGATTGGATCCCAACTGATAGGAAGGCCTAGATATTTGACATAGGTTTATAATTGAAATTCTCTAGATTTGGTTTGTAAGAGATTGGACCAAAGCTAGGATTTTTATTATAAATCTATATTAATATTCGTTTTCAAGAGATTGGACGAACACGAACTATCAAAACTTAGATCGTGGCTCGAGTTTGCACGAGAGTGGGCTCGAGTTGCGATTGGACGATGATGTCGATCCTCATGCTAGTGTCTTAGGTTAGGGTTTGCACAAGAGTGGGCCCTAATCTAGGTTGCTATAGACCGACAATAGCGAGAGAGCGTGAGCTTGGTTCTACATTAAGTTGCGACTAGTTCACCTATATTCAAGCCTTGCAACATTGAAATTCATGATTCACAAGGATGAAAGACGGTCCGTAGTGGAGATTTCCCATCCCTAGACTCTTTTATTATATTGATATCTATTTTCTATTGAACGATTGTGACATTACCATCGAATCTACTCTTATTCTCTTGATAGCTAGGTATTCAAAGTAGGATACAGTCAATTGTCCTCCCTGTGTTCGATACCTTCTCGCCACTACGCCATGCGCTTGCGGTAAAACTACAGTTGTTTTCTGGGTGTATATCTGGACGCGATCACATACATAGAAGAATGATGCGTATGAGCATATGAACGTGTAGGGGCACGTGCATGAGTATTTCTCATGTGTGGGTTTAAACGTGTCTGTGGGTGTGAAGCATAAAAAGTTTCATTAGTGTCCACTTGTGAAGTAGGAGATTTCCATACGTGGATGAAAGTTGGTGTACATATATGCATGACCTCTCTTTTGGTTTCCACCCTTGATGGGTTTCTTGCCAAAAGGAAGAGATTGTGAAGTGGTGGCCTTCTTGGTAGGTTTGCTAACAATAATGTTTTTGACACCACGTGTTAATGCACCAGAGGATGGCCTCACAAAATCTATAGTAACACCACTATAGGAGGTGCGAGATTTGGATGCATTTGCTTCCACATAACCAAGTCCAACACGATGTGTGGCCAGAAATTTATTTGCAAGAAATTCATCTAATTGAACTTTCCCTTTGTTAAATCTCTTAACTTGGGAGGACATGAGTTCATATTTCTCCATAAGAGAAGAAATATTGGTATCCAAGGTGGACACACATGTTTTAAGCTCGTGCACTTGGGTTTTAAGAGAATCATTCTCAGTACCCAATTGTGTGTAATATGAAGCTAGATCAATACTATCCTTAGGATAAGTTTGATCTAGTTGAGATTTGATGGAATTCACCTCATTTCTCAAGATGTCATTTTGAGAAACCAAAGTAGCTTTCTCAAGTGTAAGTGTATCAACAATAGTGTCATTGTTGATAATGCATGGCATGGATGATTTTCTAACATTTGATTTCTTTAAACTAGTATATCTAAGCATAAGAGATTGATACTTAGAAAATAATTCTTCGTTAGCAATACGAAGTTCATACATGGTTACATCGGGTTCATCGATGTCACTATCACTCTCATCGAAGAGTGGATCTTCTCGGGCCATGAAATACATATGGGAACTCTCACCCTTTTCATCCTCGAATTCAATTGAGGACTCTCCGCTTGAATCATCGAACGTCCCAACAAGTCCGTTCTTCTTATCCTTCTTGTATTTTGTCAGACTTGTGGTATTTTGGATCCTTCCACTTTTCTTTGTTTTTAAGCATTGTGCAATCCTTCTTGATGTGCCATGGCTTGTTACACTTAAAACAAACAGATGAAGTATTGTTAGTGGAATCAAATATATTTTTGGAAGGAAATTTTTACCTTTGCGAAAGAAGCGTTGGAACTTCTTTGCCATTTGTGACATTGCTTCCATATCCATTTCATTCTCTGATTCTTCACTATCGGAGGATGAAGAAGTAGCCTTGAATGCTAACGCTTTCTTTTTTGCCACTGTTGGGTTCATCATTGCTCTAATCTTCAATCGGTTATCCCTTCTTACTTCGTAAGACATGAGAGTACCGATAAGATTTACCACGGTGTAGTTCTTCATGTCATTGACCTGCTCAATGACGATCGCTCTTCATTCCCATTTCGAGGTCATTCCCAAGATTATCTTTCTCACCTTCTCTTCTTGGGTGTAGACTTGTCCAAGAGCTTCAAGTTCATTGGTGATGTCGATGAAACGTCCGTACATCGTTGCAATGCTCTTATTATCCTGCATATGAAACATGTCGAACTTTTGTATTGCAACATACAATTTAGACAACTTTACCTTGTTCGTTCCCTCGTGGGTAACAACTAGATGGTTCCAAATTTGATTTGCACGATTACATATGCATACTTATTGAACTCATCCAGATCTACTGCACAATGAAGAGCGTTCATTGCCTTGGCGTTGTTCACTTCGGTGGACTTCTCGGAGGGAGTCCATTTGTCAAAATCCTCTTCGAATGGTTCAACGTATTCCTTGCGGATGGTTCTCCAAAGAGAAGCACTCCTAAGAAACGTCTCCATCCGGCATTTTTAATAGCCGAATTTCGTGCCATTGAAACGTGAGGACGAACCGTTGATTGTCCTTTGAAGACGGTAGACGCACCATCACGGTCGTGATTGTTGTACGAAGTCGATGGAGAAACGTGATTGTTGTACGAAGTCGGTGGAGAAACGTGGTTGTTGTTGGATGCCATAGCTATAAACCAATGCTCTGATACCAATTGTGAGGATCTTGTTGGATATTGGACTCCCCGGATTTGGTTTTGGATGATGAACAAACATAAATATATCGTGAACTAACAATTTGTGAGCGCAGTTATAGAGATCGTCGCCAAACTTCTATGAATATCAAATGCGACGTCTCGAGACTTCTCAAAGCACGTGATCGTATGCCTAAAGCTTCGTTGAAGCTTTTGGACCATTTTAGAAGTCATGAAGATTCGGATCGAAGCTTTCAAAGACGGTTCGGCAAGTTTTATTTATTGTCTTTTAGCTTCGTTCCGTAGAATGTTAAGCCTTGAGTAGGTCTTACGTTTTAATCTTCATAACGCTCCTATCTTAGAGCTAGTAACTTGTAAGAAGTCCATACGAACTTTCCCGAAGCATCGCGCTTCGATTCGCGACTTCTTGTGCATGTTAGTTGGTTCAAGAAGAAGAACCAACCGACTAGATTGTGATCTAGTCGGTCGGCAATGCTTCTTGGACCGACTAGTTTGCCTTCTTAATTCTAAGATCTTTACTGTTTACAGTTAGTCGGTCTACGTTGACTCACCGACCGACTAGTCTGTGAACTAGTCGGTCAGTGATGCTTCTTAGACCGACTAGTTGAGCTTTCCCTGTACATGCCTAGTTACTGTTTATCATTAGTCAGTCTATGTTCATTTAGCAACTGACTAGTTGATGAACTAGTCGGTCAACATTTGTTCTTAGACCGACTAAATCAATTTGTACTCAGACTATTTGTTTTATCTCTTAGTCGGTCTAAGTTAACTCACCGATCGACTAGTTGTGAAACTAGTCGGTTGGCAAGTGTTCTTTGACCGACTAGTTCTGTTAGTCTGAACTTCGACCTATTCCCTGTTCACCTGTTAATCGGTTCATGTTGTTTGACCGACCGACTAGTTGATGAACTAGTCGGTCGGTGGTTGTTCTTTGACCGACTAGTTTGGTTCAGAATAGAGCCGTTGGAGCTTTAATTGAAACGTTTTTCTCTCTCTCTTTCCTCTAACCTATATATACTTGGTGTGATGCATTCATTGCACTCAAGGCTGATTTTAAGAGAAGTTTAGAGTTCAAAGATAAAGCATTCATTCTCATTAAAGCTCATTCATTTCCTTTCAAGAATCTTTCCCTCACTCTTATTTCAAAAGAGAGATTCATTGATTGTGAGCCTTCCAAGCCAAGTGCTTGATCCTAGGTCACCAACAACCTCATAGCTCTCCATAGCTGATCTACATCTTGGAGCTAGGGTTTGGTGCCTCTTCATCTTCCCCAAAATCCGTTTTGCCCTAAATCGTAAGTTATACTCAAGGCATAGGATTTTGTCGGTAAGAATTTCTATTTCATTTTACATTGTTATTGTAAGTGATTCACTCTCGATTGTGAGAGTTTTGTTTGTGATCCCGGGTTGTGGGAGTCACAATTTTCATTTGTGTATGATTTGACTTGTGAAGGTTTTTCACAAGTATTTCATAGTGGAAATCTTGAGTTAGGGTTTCAAACTCAAGTATCCGGAAGTGATCCGGGTGGTTGGGACGTAGGATCACCGGGAACAAGTCGGGGATACTTGGGTGGATCCGAACCCAGTAATATTTCTTGTTTGCGATTGTTTCTTTGTTGTCTAACATTTACATTTCCGCATTTCCGCATTGTTTGGTAGAGTTTGCAAGATAATTAGGAATTATCCTCTTAGTTATTTTAAAGTACTATTCACCCCCCCTCTAATACTTGTGTTGTCTAATATTTTGATTAAGTAATCAAATAGTTTGATACTTTATCAGAAATGGATATGAACCATTTGAAATGACCAGTAACTAATTTAAAATTATTATCGTAAGATACGATGAACTGGATAAGATCCAGGGAAATAAAATATTATAGATTTCGATAGACCAAGTGAATTATTTGAATAAGATTCAGAAGGTTGGTCTAACATAAACATAGAAACCCCTTAAGTCTATAGTGTAGACGGTTTTAGCAGATCCACTCACGAAGGCTCTATCACATGAAGTCGGGAAAACTTATGTGTAAAAACGATATTAGATATCGAGATAAATGGGCCTGAGTGCAAGTGGGAGATGTAGGAATATTATGCCCTCAAGGCCATTTATTCCTGTGTGAATAGCACAAACATCTTGTTCGAAATAACAGTAAGCTGTTTGGTAATAATTTATCTAAGTCATATTGTAATGTAGTCAACATTAGATATCAACTTAGGTAAAGTCCTGAGACTTTATGCAAGGTCAAACGGGTATCGAGATGAGTATCTCGATCATGGAGAAACGTTTGACCGTCTGTAGCATAAGTCTGAAATGGTTCGTGGTCGCAGATGTTTCGAGACAAGGATATCGAAACATCGGATAGACCATTGTGTCTTAGTCTTCACCGTTTAGCGGTGGCGATGATCTCATGATCGCTTGACTTGGCGAAGTCGAAGACGAGACACAGGTGCTCATTAGAATGAGTTCACTGAACGATCCACTAGAGTTATCATATGGTTACATTGACCAATCTGTCAGTGATAACCCTGAGTGATGATAGGATAGTTGGTCTTTTGACTTGAGGTCATTTTGACAGACCTGTGCGTGAACGGTGCCACTTAGATCAACTGACCTAGCTTCGAGGCAAGGCCTGTCGAAAGGTCTTTTGATTGGGTGTCACTTGAAACGTACGAGGCGAGTAATGACCAAGAGAGGATTCGTCTCTCCCGGTCAATGGGAGTCAGTGTCGTAGAGTTAGTTCGATCTTTAGTAAAAACTCTGCGCAGAGTATGTTGGAAGAAGTCCAACATTTATTAACCAAAGATCGATAGAAACTAACCGGAGTCAAGTTATTGGGGTTGACAGTTTGACCGTACCCCAGACTTGATCTACACGACATATTTAAGACGAAGAGACTATAACTACGGAATTCATCACGGAAACAGTCAGGTGGTCCCGACAATACTCATGTCAATGAGTTAACCACATAATGATGATTCCTGAAGCAGGGACGGCAACCACTGCTCGTGGTCACTGCCGTATAGGGCTTCGAGCCCAACCTGTTGTAAGGGTCAGGCTGTAGGGTCTCACACAGAGTGCAACGCTTCGTCTAGTAATAGGTAGAAATTAGTTAGGGAGAATATTTGCATTTGATGCAAAAGAAGAGATAATTGCATTTGATGCAATATGATAATTTAAGCTTAGATAGGGACTACTTTACATTTGATGCAAAAGCGATTAAATGTGTATTAAATTGTTTAATACAATATTTAATAATATAAACGCAAGGAAAAGTTCACGGGTAAGACGGGAATGTCCCAGTCTAGACCCAGATTCAAACGGCGTCCAAATCGGACGCCAGATGCTCAAGTTAGAGCCCAAACAGCCAGAAGAAGCCTAAATGGGTCAGCCCAACTTAGTGGGCTGAACCCAGCTTAGAAAAAGGCACGGGCGCCCGCTAGGAGCGGGCGCAGGCCCGCGCCCGCTTCAGCCGCAGCGGGCGCCCGCTGGAGAACGGGCGCAGGCCCGCGCCCGCTTACCAGCGGGCGCGGGCGCCTGTGCACCCGCTGGGCGCGTGCGCCGCACGCGCCCAGGCAGGCGCGTGCAGCGCACGCGCCTCGAGGCACGTGCACTGCACGCGCTTGGCGCACTGCAGGCTGCACGCAGCCCTAGGGCTGCGTGCTTTTGCGACGGCTGGGTTGTGCTTTGGTAGGGTTCTTAGCTGATGTTTGAACACTCAATTGGAGGGTCAAACGACCTCCGATTGACGAACGGTTTTTTCCTATGCGTTCACCGTTGAACGCTTGTCGTATTGATAGGTTGTATCAATCCTGAAGCTCAACGGTGAGTGAGTTAA
The DNA here is from genome assembly GCA_030789695.1 of Scilla litardierei. Classification (NCBI taxonomy): domain Eukaryota; kingdom Viridiplantae; phylum Streptophyta; class Magnoliopsida; order Asparagales; family Asparagaceae; genus Scilla; species Scilla litardierei. The sequence continues at coordinate 99,458,832 of CM061133.1, read as the reverse complement.
AATTCACGGAAGTTTGCACTTTGTGAAGTGCAAACTAACTTGATTTTAAATTAACTCATTGTTTAGTCCCACATCGGATTTTGAGAAAAGGGGAGAGTCCGCCGCCTATATAAATAGGGGTCTCCCCCCTTTCTCAAAACTCGTCCCAAGCTCTAGATCTGAGCGGCTCTCGTAAATGTTGGAGCACGCTCGGATCTAAGCTTAAATTAATATTTCTCTTCTCCCTAAATTTCTGCCTTACTCCTGCGGGCTCTAGCAAAGCCACAAAGGAGTTCGGATTCTGAATTTGAAATCTTGGCGGAGGTTTCACTCGAGTGAAACTTTCTTCGGCGCGTGGTTGGCTCGGCGGCACGGGGATTGATCGCCTCGGGATGCGGAGCGGATCGAGGAGCGGTTCGGGGAGCGGTTCAAGGAGCGGCTCGGCGTGGGGCGGGAGCAGCTCAGAAGACGGCGCGGAACATCTCGCCTGCTCCAGGGCTGAGATTCCGGGTATGTGGTTAAAGTATTTTATTAGCATTAGTTTAGTTTAATCGCAGTAGGCTAGATCCTTCTTGGGATGGTCAGACCCATCCCAAGTCGGCATAGATCTTGGCATAGGGTCTTGGACCTTAGGGCTAAGTTAAAAAGGTTTTAACTGCATGTTAATTTAGATTAACTAAGTTTTTCTTCCGCTGCTTTTGTTTTTCTGTCTATGTTCCGTCCGACTTAGGACGGGACTAGAATTTTTGTGCCCTAAGGGACCGCCAATTCCCCAACAGTTGGTAAAGTGGGTAATCCTTCTAAACCTCTTATAAGTGATGTTTACCTTGTTAAAGGATTAAACCACAATCTCATTTCAATAAGCCAACTTTGTGACAAAGGTTACAAAGTTAGCTTTGCGAAAGGAATGTGCCATATTTTAAGAAAAGATAATAATGAATTATTGTTTTTCGGCACATGCCATAAGGATATATATATCCTAGATCTTCCAAGATCACATGAACAATGTCTCATTGCCAACACAAGTGAACACCACTTATGGCATCGACGTTTTGGTCATGTGAACTTTGGAACACTATTTAATCTTTCCAAGTTAAATTCTATTAGAGGCTTCCCTAAGCTTGTCTTTCAAAAGAAAAGCTTTTGTGACTCGTGTCAACGAGGCAAGCTTCCAAAATCGTCTTTTAAAACTAAGAAAAGCATTTCTTCTAAGCGGCCACTAGAGCTATTACATCTAGATTTATTTGGGCCAACTACAGTTGCTTCATTAGGAAATGCACGTTATAGACTTGTCATCGTTGATGACTTTTCTAGGTTTACTTGGGTATTTTCATTGAGTAATAAAAATGATGCTTTTGAAAACTTCACAATTTTTGTTAAGAAAGTACAAAATCTCATTGGAACCACCATTGTCACTATTTGTAGTGATCATGGGGGAAAATTTGAGAATGAGTCTTTTGAGAACTTTTGTGATGAAGTTGGTATTACACACACCTTTTCATTCCCTTGCGCACCTCCTCAAAATGGTGTTGTTGAGAGAAATAATAGGACGCTAGTGGAGTGTGCTTGCACTATGCTTGATGATAGCCAACTTGGCCATCAATTTTGGGCGGAAGCGGTACACACCGCTTGATATGTGTTTAATAGAATAATTTTGAGGCCCGGCACTAAACAAACTTGTTATGAATTGTTGTTTGGTAGGTTGCCTCAAGTTAAACATTTTCGTGTTTTCGGTTCGAAATGTTTTATTAAAAACACGTATGGGAGTTTGGACAAATTCGATCCAAGATCCGATGAGGGGATTTTTGTTGGATATTCTTCACGTATCAAAGCCTACCGGATATACAACAAACGAACCTCAACGATCGAGGAATCGCTTCATGTTTCTTTCAATGAAGGATTTGTTCCAACTAAAATTACTAATGATGATGACTCCATGGATGTTTTATGTGATTCAATTGGTAATTCTAACTCTATTGATTCTATTGATTCTATTGATACTAACCCGACTAATGAAGTTGTTGAGAATGTTCCTAGTGATCAGGGAATTCCCAAACGGCTTCATACCGTTCGTGACCTTCCTCATGAGCAAGTCATTGGCAATATCCATGATAGTGTCAAGACGAGATCTCAAGTCAACCACTTCGCTCATTATGCCTTTGCTTGATAGAGCTAAAGAATGTTAATGAAGCGTGCGAAGATGGTGCTTGGATCCTAGCCATGGAGGAGGAACTCATTCAATTCGAGAGGAATGAAGTTTGGGAGCTTGTTCCATTGTCATCGAAGAACCACACCGTCATAGGGACAAAGTGGATCTTCAAGAACAAGACCGACGAAAACCAAGTCGTCGTCCGGAACAAAGCTCGGTTAGTAGCTTAAGGCTATCGGCAAGAGGAAGGTATCGATTTCGAAGAATCCTTTGCTCTGGTAGCTAGATTAGAATCAATTAGATTATTGTTATCTTTTGCATGCCATAAGGATTTTAAATTATTTCAAATGGATGTTAAAAGTGCGTTTTTAAACGCAGACGTTGTTGAGGAAGTATATGTTTCTCAACCTCCGGGTTTTATAAATGAAAAATTTCCAAATCATGTTTTTAAACTTAAGAAAGCACTTTACGGTTTGAGACAAGCTCCTCGAGCTTGGTATGACTATGACCGTCTAAAGAATTTTCTTTTGGATTTAGGTTTTAAAATGGGAGAAGTTGATTCCACATTATTTGTTAAGTATTCGAATAATGATATAATTTTAGTTCAAATTTATGTTGATGATATCATTTTCGGTGCTACTAACTTTGCTCTTTGCGAAGAGTTTTCTAATGTGATGAAGGATCAATTTGAGATGAGCCACATGGGTGAGCTCAAATATTTCTTAGGTCTCCAAATTCGCCAAATGAACGATGCAATCTTCATCCACCAAACGAAGTACACGGTGGAGTTGCTAAAGCGATTTGGAAAGGAGAATGCCTCCGGGAAGAAGACTCCAATGAGCACTACTACACATCTTGATAAAGATGCGGGAGGAAAAGATGTAGACATTCGTCTATATCGAGGTATGATAGGTAGTTTACTTTATCTTACCGCAAGTAGGCCCGATATTATGCTTGCCGTATGTGTTTATGCTCGTTATCAGTCTCAACCTAAGGAGTCACACTTAGTAGCAGTAAAGCGTATTTTCCGTTATTTAAGTTACACACTTGATTTTGGATTACTTTATCCAAAATCTAGCACGTATGAGTTAATCTCATATAGTGACGCAGATTATGCGGGATGCAAATCCGACAGAAAAAGTACTAGTGTCACTTGCCATTTTATAGGAAATTCTCTTGTCTCTTGGTTTTCCAAGAAGCAGAATTCTGTATCACTTTCAACCACCGAGGCGGAATATATTGCCGCCGGTGCCGCGTGTGCTCAAGTTCTTTGGATGAGACACACACTTAAAGACTTTGGTATAAACTGTGATACTTGCCCTATCATGGTGGACAACCAAAGTACAATTTGTCTCTCTAAGAACCTGGTACACCATTCCCGTTCTAAACACATAGATGTCCGACACTATTTCTTAGATGGTCATGTTGCTAAAAAGGACATCATATTAGTGTACGTTGAAACCCAGAAGCAAATCGCCGATATTTTCACGAAACCCCTAAAGGAAGACTCCTTTGTGCGGTTACGTCGAGAATTGGCGATTATGGGTGAATCCGAGATTTAGGATTCATTTTTATTCAATAATCTTGCATGCTATGAAATTTCGTTATATTTGCACATGCTAGATTTATTGGAATTTTTTGGATTTTTCGTTGAATTTTCGGAATTTTCGCTCGATTTGTTCGTAAACATCAAATTTCAGATTTTCGATGTTTAATGGGGTAGTATGATGATTAATGAGAGTATAACGATGTTTCTTCCAAGTGCGATTAGGAGAGAACTCATATTTCTAATTCTAAAATTTTTGAACTCTCTTAGTCGGTCCAAGTTCATTGGCCGACCGACTAGATTCAGTTCTAGTCTGTCAGTGAATGAGCTTAGACCGACTAATTCTTGTCTGGATTTTTGGCTTCAGTTACTGTTTACAATTAGTCGGTTCAAGCTCATTGACCGAACGACTAGATCGTGATCTAGTCGGTCAGTGCTTGAACTGTGACCGACTAATTGTGACGGGGACAGTCTTGTCTTTTCGCATTCCGATCGACTTATATCTCATTCTAACCGACTATCTCTCACTCTAGTCGATCAAAATTTCCCTCTCTCAGCCTAAAACCGCCGTGACCCTTGGTCTTCCTCCTCTCCCGTCGTCGTTTCCGACCATCTCTCCGACCAACTCTGGCCGCCGACCAACCCTCTCCTCCGTCCAACCTAGGTATACCCCCTCTCCAGCTCTCTAGGGTTAGGGCTTGTGTCGATCTCGGCTTCTAGGGTTTGTTTAGGGTTTTCTTTTTCGATCTCTTATGTTGATTACGTCGTGTCTTGCCGTGCTTATGGCACGGACACGTATCCCGATCCGTCCTTCGAGCCCTTCGCCTATGACCATTGAACCATCTTCTACGGATCCCAATCAACCTACGCGAACCCCACCCAAACGCCGATCGAAGACTACCCAACCTTCGTCGTCTTTGCCTCCTCTCAAGAAGAAGAGGACGACGACCGCCAAGCCTAGAGCCCAATCTCAGCCTAAACCCAAGCCTACGAAGCAAACTGTGTCTCCCTCCTCTTTCCGTACACCTTCGGATTTTGACACAGAGTACATACCCGAGACTGAGACCCATATGGATCCTTCACCTCCTCCTAGGCAACCTGAGTCTAGCTCTCGACCCCGTACTTCCACACGTCAGCCTAAGGGAAAGGGTCCGATGCCGGTGGGCAGTGTCGATATTTCGTTGTGTCGCGACGAGCCGTTGTGTCTCGCGGCTTACAACCGTATCGAACACTGTCCGCTGCTTCTGGAGCATTTCGTACAGTTTTCTGACTTCCCAGGCCTAGCGGATCTTCTGTCGTCTTTTGGTCTTATCGATTATCTTCGATATGACCCTAAGGCGAATCATCACCCTTACCCTCGCCTAGTCAAACTCTTCTACGCCAACCGTGTCCGGGGTCAGTACGACGAGACCCACTCGATTGAGACTACTGTCTTTGGGATACCGATAGTCCTCACGACAGAAATCTTGGGAGAGTTGATTGGTTGTTCGTCGTCTGGCCTCCTCCCTTCAGATATTTTCGTAGATGACATCTCTTCCCTCGATCAGGTTATCCTTTCTGAGATTTTCCACGAGATTCCTCCCGCCATGATTGGCATGCCATCGAAGTCTTTCAAGCCCACTGGCTGGGTCCTTAACTTGATTCTGAAGTCGTGCTTACTTCCTAAGTACGGCTCCTCCTCTTTGCCTTCCCAGCCATTCCTGAAGTTGATCTATGCCATCTTCATGGGGAGAAAGATTAACTGGGCTCAGATCATACTCGATAAGATGGATTCTTTCGAGTGTATCTGAAAGTCCACGAAGTCTGCTCATATCCCATATCCGTGCCTGTTGACACTTGTTTTTTGCCACTTCCGTGTCACACTTCCTCCTGATGATGAGTGTCCTCTTGTTCCCCCTCTAAATGCGACGACCGTCAAAAAGTCTCTTGCGGCGCTCCGTCACGTTCAGTGGACGACCCCCTCTGCTTCAATGTCTGCCTCTGCCTCAGCTGCTCCCTCTAACACTCTTGACGAGCTCGCACGTTCAGTGAGACGTATGGAGTCTCGTTATGCTCGTACTGAGGAGATACTTGTTCGTATCGCCTCACGTTTAGGCATTGAGATCCCTCCGTCAGTCTTTGACGAGGAGGAGTTGGATGAGGAGGAGATTGAGGAGCTGGTTCATGTTTCTACTCGTGCCCCCGAGGGCACTTCTGGTGCTGCTGTTGCCTCTTCTGCTGGAGACCCCGAGAGTACTCATGTTGCCACCGTTACTGCGGTGGATACTACGACTGGTGCTCCCGAGGCCACTACCGTCGCTCCCGTGGACACTTCTGCTGATCCGGTAACCACCACTCCTGCTGCAGAGCATGTTGCTGCTGCAGATCCTCCCACTGCCTCCTGAGCTTCTCTGAGGACTCTCCCAATGCACTTTGGATGATAGATCTAGTTATGAGAGAGTTTGGGTAGGATAGAGTGTGGTTATGTTTTTGGGATCATTTTGATGTATTTTGATGTATTTTGGATGGATGTCGGTATGTTTTGTGATATTTTGATATATGTGTGATATGATGTTGTATTTTGTGCTTCGATCGTTGGATCGCTCATATGTATGTTCACGGATGTATCATTTTGTTGTACTCATGCTTCATTTATATATATATACATCGATGTTGACTCTTACATTATGTTGTGCACATTTTATATTTTATATGTCTCTGATGTTTTGATTTCGTCGCTCGACGATAATACTTGGTTAAATAGAATTCATTTTATGAAAACATAGAATTGTTTTTCATGCACTAAATTAACCAAGAATGTTGATATTGGAGAGTATATTCCATAACTCAATTCGTAAATTAATTTGAGTTTTGATGATTTTATTTATCGATTTTCGACTTTAGTCTCATTGACATACTTTGATTTAATTCGTATTTTCCTTTGGTGTCATTTGGACCATGGTCGTATTCTACGACTCCCGTGATTTTATTTGAAGCCATTGTTGTTGTCGTTGATCTCCTCCCACTCTTTTTGCTAATGCCGATGTGCTAAATGATAATTTAAGCATTTTCCAAGAATCTAATTTGATATGTTAGATTCAGGGGGAGTTAAGATATATAAATGGATTTTCAAATCCGATATTTCAATAATCGATTCTCATTTTATATACTTTACTCGTCTGCTTGATGCGTATTACTATTATTCATTTTAGAACTAACGTGTCATCAATGCAGGGGGAGTAAGTAAATTACATTTGAATCATTATTTTTTATTATTATTTATGTTGGTTTGTCATCACCAAAAAGGGGGAGAATGTTGGATATTGGACACCCCGGATTTGGTTTTGGATGATGAACAAACATAAATATATCGTGAACTAACAATTTGTGAGCGCAGTTATGGAGATCGTCGCCAAACTTCTATGAATATCAAATGCGACGTCTCGAGACTTCTCAAAGCGCGTGATCGTATGCCTAAAACTTCGTTGAAGCTTTTGGACCATTTTAGAAGTCATGAAGATTCGGATCGAAGCTTTCGAAGAAGGTTCGTCAAGTTTTATTTATTGTCTTTTAGCTTCGTTCCGTAGAATGTTAAGCCTTGAGTAGGTCTTACGTTTTAATCTTCATAACGCTCCTATCTTATAGCTAGGAACTTGTAAGAAGTCCATACGAACTTTCTCGAAGCATCGCGCTTCGATTCGCAACTTCTTGTGCATGTTAGTTGGTTCAAGAAGAAGAACCAACCGACTAGATTATGATATAGTCGGTCGGCAATGCTTCTTGGACCGACTAGTTTGCCTTCTCAATTCTAAGATCTTTACTGTTTACAGTTAGTCTGTCTACGTTGACTCACCGACCGACTAGTTTGTGAACTAGTCGGTCAGTGATGATTCTTAGACCGACTAGTTGAGCTTTCCCTGTACATGCCTAGTTACTGTTTATCATTAGTCAGTCTATGTTCATTTAGCAACTGACTAGTTGATGAACTAGTCGGTCAACATTTGTTCTTAGACCGACTAAATCAATTTGTACTCAGACTATTTGTTTTATCTCTTAGTCGGTCTAAGTTAACTCACCGACCGACTAGTTGTGAAACTAGTCGGTTGGCAAGTGTTCTTTGACCGACTAGTTCTGTTAGTCTGAACTTCGACCTATTCCATGTTCACCTGTTAGTCGGTTCATGCTGTTTGACCGACCGACTAGTTGATGAACTAGTCAGTCGGTGGTTGTTCTTTGACCGACTAGTTTGGTTCAGAATAGAGCCGTTGGAGCTTTAATTGAAACGTTTTCTCTCTCTCTTTCCTCTAACCTATATATACTTGGTGTGCTGCATTCATTGAACTCAAGGCTGATTTTAAGAGAAGTTTAGAGATCAAAGAGAAAGCATGCATTCTCATTAAAGCTCATTCATTTCCTTTCAAGAATCTCTCCCTCACTCTTATTTCAAAAGAGAGATTCATTGATTGTGAGCCTTCCAAGCCAAGTGCTTGATCCTAGGTCACCAACAACCTCATAGCTCTCCATAGCTGATCTACATCTTGGAGCTAGGGTTTGGTGCCTCTTCATCTTCTCCAAAATCCGTTTTGCCCTAAATTGTAAGTTATACTCAATGCATAGGATTTTGTCGGTAAGAATTTCTATTTCATTTTACATTATTATTGTAAGTGATTCACTCTCGGTTGTGAGAGTTTTGTTTGTGATCCCGGGTTGTGGGAGTCACAATTTTCATTTGTGTATGATTTGACTTGTGAAGGTTTTTCACAAGTATTTCATTGTGGAAATCTTGAGTTAGGGTTTCTAACTCAAGTATCCGGAAGTGATCCGGGTGGTTGGGACGTAGGATCACCGAGAACAAGTCGGGGAGACTTGGGTGGATCCGAACCCATTAATATTTCTTGTTTGCAATTGTTTCTTTGTTGTCTAAAATTTACATTTCCGCATTTCTGCATTGTTTGGTAGAGTTTGCAAGATAATTAGGAATTGTCCTCTTAGTTATTTTAAAGTACTATTCACCCCCCCTCTAGTACTTGTGCAGTAGCTTAGCAGGGCATTACAGATCTGGCTATGAGGAAAACACTAGAAGAGAGGCTGAATAGTGTTTAAACAATTTAAAACAATAGTTATACAAAATTAAATTCCCAACCAACAATTAATTCGGAATGAAAATAAACCATAAATTGAAACAATACTAACACAAAGATGTTTCAAGGGTTCGGATTACCCAAGTCAACTCTTGACTTGTTCCCAGTAATCCTACGTCTCTTCCACCCGGATACCACGGTATACTCAAGTTAAATACCTAACTTGTGGTTTCCTTTAAACCTACTTGTAGCAACCCTACAAGTGAAATTGAAATACAATCGATATCATTGACTCTCCCAACTTGGGAGCAAGCAAACCACTCTCATAAATTGAGAGTTAATCTAATAACGAAAGATATGAAATATTGAAATATCAACACTTGCAATCACATATGCCTTGAAGTAGAACTTGAAGGAGCAAGTGTGTTGTATGTTGAGGTCTCTTTTGAAAAAAAGAAAAAAGCCCTTTCTCTTGTCACCACCAATTGCCTAGAAGATATCACTTTGATTCTAGGTTGGAGAGCAAGAGAGGAAAAGATTAAAATTCTAAGGCTTTTGGATTTGAGAGCTTTGATTAAGAAGACTGAATGCTAGGGGTTTTCAAGAGTTGATGAGTAACCCCTCAATGGAACAGTAGGAGCTCTCTTAATAGGTTCTCCAAAACCCCCAAACAAAATCTCCAAAAACCCCTTTGAAATCCGTGGAGAAAAAGCCAATGGATAGAATTTACACAGTTGACAGTTGACAGTTGAATAAAACACAGTCGACTACTGCACTGTGTCAGATGGTAGGTGAGAATTCAAACGGTAACTTACCACATGGACAGTTGACTGATGAAGAGAAGACATGCACCTGTAAAACTAACAGGAAACTGTAAATCCTTCTACAGGCGACTGGCCACAATATGGGTAAGTTGAGAAAATCTCAGAAAGTTTTGGAAAGACACGACAGGAAACTGTTCTGGAATACACAGGCGCCTGTGCCATTGGCAGGCGCCTGTGAAACCAACATCAGTCGACTGTCACTAAAACCTGAAACTTTCCAGAGAACAGAGTCTGTAGAGAGATCAAAGACAGTCGACTATTGAAGCATTGATAGTCGACTGTGCCTTAGACAAGGGACTGGAAATACAACATCAATCGATTTTCACTAGAACTTGAAACTTTCCAGAGAGCAGATTCTGCAAAGGAATCATGGACAAGAGACCGTTGAAGCATTGACAGTCGACTGTACCTTGGACAGGCGACTATCAATACAACATCAGTCAACTGGCCAGATGAAAATAAAAGTGATCTTTGGGTTGAAGATAGACAGACGATTGATTAACAAATCACATGCGACTGTATCTTGGAGAGGCACATGTATTATGTACAGCAATCGCTTGAAGGAGTTAAAGCTTAGAAAGCCCAAAAATTCAACTATTTTGAGACATGCGAGTGTAAATCGTTCAGCAGTCACCTATTAAAATCACAACATGCACATTCTTGATAAAAATGAATTGGAGTCTAAGAAAAAATGATCAAGTGATTTTCTAGGACAGAAATGAAGATGTGTGCGTGCTCCAACATAGTTCAACTTCTAAGCTACATACTAGAAGAGAATAAAAATATTACATGTTGTATAAGTCTCTCTTCTATCCAAAGTATGAGCTTGAAGTCTTCTAGGATCTCAGTCACCATCTTTAATCATCCAATCCACTTTTCATGCTGTTTCAGAGTGTTTTCTCACTACAAAGCGTTGACCGTGGAGAACCCGGTCAACGTGGTCGAGGGACCTGCTTCGGGTCCCTCGGGGGCTTCGAATCGGTGTAGAAGGGGCGAGGGGTAGCCTCGGCCCTGGTTGAGACGCTCGGCCTCGGACAGGAATGCTCGGCCTCAGCTGGAAGGGGGACGAGGGGTAGCCTCAGTCGCCCGGGTAGATGCACGGCCGACGGGTGGCGAAGGTGAGTCTCGGACTCGATTAGGATGCTCGGCCTCGGTAGGACGTGTTCGGCCACGGCAGGCTGACGGTGAGGGGAAGCCTCACTGTCCGGTTGATCGAGTGGTCGGAGAGGGGCGAGGGGTAGCCTCGGCCCATTGATCTGTTGTCCACCTGCGTAGACGAGAACGCTCGTCAGGGGGCCAGACCTTGGTTCCGGCCAAATCCCCTCCGATGCCTAAGTCAGATAGAGATCTGAGAAAGGAGGCCCGGCGGAGACGGTCCGACTCGTGAGGAGATCGTGACGGCGTCTCTCGGCGCGAGTGGGGGAGGAAGGAGATGAATTGGGGGAACGAGGTCGTTGATGGAGTACCTTAGGTTTTGTTACCTGAGATGCGGTCCCCTTCTTCGTCGTCTTCCTGGCCCTTTTATAGAGCTCCCGCTTGATTGCCTCCGGCCCACGTCCCACGCCCGCCATTGATCGTGCCCCATCAGTCCCCCCTCGCCGCCGCTCTCTCCGCCATCCCAGCACCTTCCCATTATCGCCCTTTAGTAGTCGCGTGTCTGGGGGAGTGGTTTTCGCAGGAGTGGGCGAGCGACCAACGGGCTATTGGGGCCGGGTCGGATCGACATTCGAGAAGGTCCCTTGTAGGGCCTTTGTCGAATGGGCTTTGAGGACGCAGATGGGCCTTTGACCAGTAGTCGGGCTCTTGGGCTCGTGCTTTGCGGGTCTCGGTCAAATAGGCGTAACAATTGCCCCCATTGGTCGGGTTGATCGGCTTCGGCCGGTTCGGCTCGGCCGATGTGACCTCTGCCGATTTTGACGAGCTCGCCAGTCGATGCCGACTCATTTATTAGTCGTCATCATGAGTTGGCCCGTTCGATATTTTTAAGGCGCGAGTGCCGAAGCGCCGTCGGCCTTCAGATGCTGCCACGTGTAGCGGCAAGCTTATCCATGCCGCTCGCGGAGTCACTTTAAGTTCGAGAAGTCGAAGGGTTCGTGAGCCGCCGTTGGTGGGGTCGATCAGCCTCGGCTCGCTCAGATCACTCGTTGAGTCTCCTGGGGTTCCGAGCGGCGCTTCAATCGAGGCGAGGCCATAAATGCAGGTCATGATGAGGCGGATCGATTGGACTTCGACTGGCGCCAATTTCGGAACGTCGCCGACTCTTCGAGCCTCGCCACGCGTTCTTGTCAGGCGCTTCGAATTCTCACCTGGCGTATAGGATCCCCAGTTGTGTTGATCTCTACTTCTCCTTTGCTCCTCCCGGTATTCAAAGCCTTCAGCAACTCGGAGTTCCCCGTCGTCTTCGCTTCTTTGCCTTCTCCAGACTGGTTGAAAATAGGTAATTCCTCTCTTGCTTTCATCTCATGGCTGCTCTTAGGATAGGCGGTTCTGGCCGGAGGACGAGGGGTCCTCCGGAGTCCAGGCGGGGCGAACCCCGGCTAGGGGAGTCAGGTTCCCCCGCCGGGAGTCGTTCTCTTCAAGATAAGGGGAAGGAGAAGCTTTTTCCAGACTACGCCCGTGATGACGTGGCGTCGGCTGCCATACGGCTTAATGTGCCCCCGGTTGTCCTCCGTACACCGTCGAGGACCCCTCCTTCGGTGGCCGCGGAGATCCGGGAGAGATATCTCTGCTTCCCATACGAGGTTCGGGTTCCATTTGTCGACGAGCGGATTTGCCTTCCGAGGAGCAATGAGGTCGGCGTCTACATCGAGATGTTCCGCCTGGGTCTTCGCTTCCCGCTCCATCCCTTCTTCATCCAGGTCATGGAACATTTCACAGTGTCCCTGTGTCAGTTCACCCCGTGTTCGATCGCGGTACTGACGTGCTTCGTAACGCTCTGCTGTTCCTGTGGTCTGGAGCCGACTCTCCCCCTTCTCTTCCACTTTTACCAGGTCCAGACGGTCGGTCCGGGGTCATGGCTGCTACTCCGAGCTCGTTCGAGGAGGGAATGCCTGATCGGGTTACCCCGCTGGTCAGGGGATTGGGACTCGGATTATGTTTTCGTGGTCTTCTTGGGGGAGGCCCAGATTCTAACAAGCTGGGGCAGTTCTGTCCATCCTCGCCCGTCGATAGTTCTCTCAGACGCCGACCGGGCAGCCGCTGCGCTTCTGTTGGCTCTTCCTTTGGAGACGAAGTCCATCTGGTCTTTGTTGGACGACCTGCTTCTGAAGGCCGTCTTGTGGTCTCCGGGTAGGTCGCTTTTCCATCCCCAGATCGCCCTATGACTCATCCTGATTTCGGTCTCCTTTGCAGGGATGGCTGGCCGCGAATTCGTCCGTGACGTTGACGAGCTGATCCGTCGTGGAGCCGCTCGGAGCCGAGGTAGTACCTCTGGAAGGGCGCCTCGGAGGACCATTGAGGAGGAAGTGCGCCGAGCCGAGCCTGCCGTGGGTAAGGTGGCGGCCGCGCCTCCCGCCTCTTCTTCTGGCGATCCCCTTCCGGGGGGTGAGGATGGTGTGAGGCGGAAGCGTTCCCCTCTGGCACCTTCGGAGCCCCACGGTGGAAAGAAGAGGAAGGAGGACGTGGATCCCTCCGGCCCGGCAGGTTCCGCGCTTCCCGTGGCGACCGCCGGGGATCCTTCGATAGCTTCGCCAGCCACCCCCCTCGCAGCGTCTTCGCCCGTATCACCAGGGGTCGGGGCCTTGTTGGCGAGCGACTTGGCTTCGATTGTCGTCCCTGGGAGTTCGATGTTTGCTGACCGAGCCGTGGCCCAGCAGGTTGCCGAGGTCTCCGTCCCTCCCCGGGACCGCAGCCTCCTCAAGAAGATCCCGGCCGACAAGATGTCGGATTCCTTGGTCTGGATCCTCCAACAGGTTCGGTTATCTTGCTATCCTCTCTTTCTCTTTATCCTCTTCTTAGCCCATGTCTCGTCTTTTCAGGGTTCAGCGCTCGCTGTGGAGTTGCAGTGTCGAGCCGTCCGCTTGAGGGAGCTGGAGGAGTCCTCCATGAGGGCTCAGGAGCGGGCCGGGGTGGCCGAGGTGGCCATGATGGAGGCCCAGATGGAGTCTCGGCGCCTCGCCCTCCGTGTGGCTGCGTTGGAGGGACAAGTGGGTGACCTCGAGGGGAAGCTGGGGGATGCTTATCAGTCGGCTGAGGAAGCAGCGGAGTCGTTCCGTCTGGAGAGGGAGGAGCTTCAGAGGGAACTGTCGGACCGGCGTCAGGTAATGCGGCTTGCGGAGGAGGTGGAGAAGGGCGTCGTCGAGACCCTGGGGAAGAAGATCTTCGAGGTTCTCAGGGAGGCCTTCGGTAAGTATATAGATATCATCGCCCCCCGGATCGTCGAAGTCGTCCAGTCTTCCTTCCGGGAATGTGCGGAGCGTGTCCGGCAAGCCCCTCTGCCAGTCGAGTCCCCTCGCTCCGAGCAGGGCGAGGTGCCCGAGGATGTGTCCTCCCGAGCTCGGGCTCCCTAAGCCGTCCCTCCCCGCCTTATCCTCAAATTTTTAAGCATCCGCTTCGCTTTGGGCCAGTCTACTTGAAATGGATCCCTGGCCCCCGCTATCTCCTTCGGCGTCGTCACCGGCTCCATGGCTCATAATTGCTGGTTGCATGGCTGCTAGCTTGGGCTACCTACTTCGGGTCTTTTGTCAGCCAATTTTGCTCTGTCGGTGTCGATCTAGCTTCCGTGGGCGAAGAGCTCTGTCATTCGTCGTGAGTAGATTGCTTGTAGGGTGTTTCCTTCGCCTTGATCCCCTGTAAATAAGACGCATTTTTGTACTCTGGTTAGCTATTATAAACGAAATCGACTTACTTGGACTTCTTGTGCACTTTGCGTTGTCGCCTTGTTCTCGGCTTAGGAATGGACGAAGCTGGCGTTGGCTGGGGGGATTCTCCCCAGACTTAGGGGCGCAGGAGTCGATCAACGAGGGCGAAGCTCCTCGACTTAAGACCGGTCGGAGTCCGTGCCTGCTGGGGGAATTGCCCCCAGACTTATGAGCGCTGGAGTCGGTCGACGAGGGAAAAGCTCCTCGGCTTAGGACCGGTCGGCGTTCGTGCCTGCTGGGGGAATCGCCCCTAGACTTATGAGCTATGGACTCGGTCGGCGAGGGCAAAGCTCCTCGGCTTAGGACCGGTCGGCGCCCGTGCCTGCTGGGGGAATCGCCCCCAGACTTATGGGCACTGGAGTCGGTCGGCGAGGGCAAAGATCTTCGGCTTAGGACCGGTCGGCGCCCGTGCCTGCTGGGGGAATCACCCCCAGACTTATGAGCCCTGGAGTCGGTCGGTGAGGGCAAAGCTCCTCGGCTTAGGACCGGTCGGCGCCCGTGCCTGCTGGGGGAATCGCCCCAGACTTATGAGTACTGGAGTCGGTCGGCGAGGGCAAAGCTCCTCGGCTTAGGACCGGTCAGCGTCCGCGTCTGCTGGGGGAATTGCCCCCAGACTTATTAGTGCTGGAGACGGTCGGCGAGGGCGAAGCTCCTCTTCTTCCTCCAGCGAGGCGGCGGTCCCCAGCCTTTTGCGTTATTGGCGACATGTCAACTCCGTCGGGATTTTAAATAGAGACAATAAAAAGAATGCGTTTGTACTCTCATGAGTCCTGTCGGACCGGTACATTTGGAGGAAACGGAAAAAAGGAAATTAAGCTAAACGGAGGGATGTAAAACTAGATAACTCCCTCATACTTAGGCTGCCACCGGGGGAGGGACGTCGCCTGCTCACTCTATGATGCGGAGGGGGCCTTGGATGGTGTTGATCTTCTTCCCCTTGTCCGGCTGCGTGGAGGTCCCCTCTCCAGGGGCCGGCTCGTCGGCCTGATTCCTGGCGTGCCCTCGGCTCATCAGCTTCTCAATGTCCTTCTTCAAATGCCAGCAATCTTCCGTGTCATGACCATCGTCCTTATGGTACTTACAGTACTTCTCCCGGTTCTTCCCGCCTCTTTTAGCCTTCGGTGGGGGGCGATCAGCTCGCTCTTCCTTCTGTACTTGGGCGAGAATGGCGTCTGGGGTGGTGTCCCTCGCGCTTTCTCCCCGCTGCCTGTTCCTCTGCCTCTTCTCGGTCCGGTACCCTTCGGGGCTAGCTCGTCCGCCGTCGCCACGCTTGGTCCCTCGAGCGGCTTTTCCTGCATCCTCGACCAAGGCCTCCTCGGTCAGCATGAAACATTCGGCCCTTGCCATGATCCCGGGGAGGTCCTTCGGGGGGTCGTTGTGTAGGGACTTCTTGAGGCCCCTGTGGCGAAGTCCTTTCTTAAGGGCCGTCTGGACCACCAGGTCGGGTGGGTTGTTCACGTTCAGCCTTTCCGCATTGAAGCGGCGCATGAACTGTCGGAGTGGCTCGGCCGGACCTTGCACTATATTGAACAGATGTTCAGCACCAGGTTTGATCAGTCTCCCTGCCATGAACTGTTTACAGAACAACTGGGCGAGTTGTTCGAAGCTGTCGATGGAGCGGCCGGGCAGGCTGTGGTACCAGATCCTCGCCGCTCCCCTGAGAGTAGAATAGAAGCCCCGACAAAGCAGGTCATCGTCAGCTCCCTGGAAGGCCATGTCCCCCTCGTAGTCCATCACGTGGTGTGCCGGGTCTCCTATTCCATCGTACTTTCCCAGCACCGGGATCCGGAATCGGGAGGGGACCTGTGCGTCGGTTATTCTCCGTGACAAGGGGCATCGATCTCCGTGGATGCCTCCGGGGATGCGGTACTCGCCTGCCTCTGGATCGACCGGGGGTGGAGGTACCACCGGCGCCAGCGGGGCTGGCTCCGCAGCCTTCGCCACGCTGGGGGCCGGGCTGTCCCGACGTTCCCGACTCCTCCTGCGGGAGCTCCTGCTCCGCCGCGATCGGTCTCTCGAGTGGTGTCGTTCGCTTCTCCTGCGGCGGGACGATCGCGATCGATGAGACGAGGCCGTCCTCGATTCGCCGTCCGTCCCTTCGGTCTCTCTTCGGCTCCTTTCACGATTGGGTGAGGAGGCGCGTGACCTCACCTGACGAGAGCCGGACAGCGTGAACCGACGCTCCGTGTTCGGTTTCCGGGTCCCGTGGTCGTCGACCACGGCGGACCGCAAGTGTGGGGGACCCCCCGCCCATCGATGGCTGTCGTCCAACGTGCCTCCGTTGGGTGGCGCAGGGCCGACGAGCTTCTGCACCGTTGCAACCAACGTCTGGAGGCTCGCGTTGGTCTCCTGAGCCAGGGCGCGGAGCTGTCCCTGCGTGGCCAGTTCTGAGCCACCGGTTTCTTCGGTGGAGAGGGTGGGGTGGCCGCTGACGGGCGTGTCCTCGGGATTGCCGTTTGTTGTGCCATTCCCCTCCTCCGGGATGGGGGGCATGCGCTTCCTTCCATTGTTGGCTCGTGCCATTGTTGGTGTGGTTTGCTTCTTCGTGGGACGGTTTCTCGTTCCCACAGACGGCGCCAGATGTTTCAGAGTGTTTTCTCACTACAAAGCGTTGACCGTGGAGAACCCGGTCAACGTGGTCGAGGGACCTGCTTCGGGTCCCTCGGGGGCTTCGAATCGGTGTAGAAGGGGCGAGGGGTAGCCTCGGCCCTGGTTGAGACGCTCGGCCTCGGACAGGAATGCTCGGCCTCGGCTGGAAGGGGGACGAGGGGTAGCCTCAGTCGCCCGGGTAGATGCACGGCCGACGGGTGGCGAAGGTGAGTCTCGGACTCGATTAGGATGCTCGGCCTCGGTAGGACGTGTTCGGCCACGGCAGGCTGACGGTGAGGGGAAGCCTCACTGTCCGGTTGATCGAGTGGTCGGAGAGGGGCGAGGGGTAGCCTCGGCCCGTTGATCTGTTGTCCACCTGCGCAGACGAGAATGCTCGTCAGGGGGCCGGACCTTGGTTCCGGCCAAATCCCCTCCGATGCCTAAGTCAGATAGAGATCTGAGAAAGGAGGCCCGGCGGAGACGGTCCGACTCGTGAGGAGATCGTGACGGCATCTCTCGGCGCGAGTGGGGGAGGAAGGAGATGAATTGGGGGAACGAGGTCGTTGATGGAGTACCTTAGGTTTTGTTACCTGAGATGCGGTCCCCTTCTTCGTCGTCTTCCTGGCCCTTTTATAGAGCTCCCGCTTGATTGCCTCCGGCCCACGTCCCACGCCCGCCATTGATCGTGCCCCATCAGTCCCCCCTCGCCGCCGCTCTCTCCGCCATCCCAGCACCTTCCCATTATCGCCCTTTAGTAGTCGCGCGTCTGGGGGAGTGGTTTTCGCAGGAGTGGGCGAGCGACCAACGGGCTATTGGGGCCGGGTCGGATCGACATTCGAGAAGGTCCCTTGTAGGGCCTTTGTCGAATGGGCTTTGAGGACGTAGATGGGCCTTTGACCAGTAGTCGGGCTCTTGGGCTCGTGCTTTGCGGGTCTCGGTCAAATAGGCGTAACACATGCTTTCATTGAGCTTTGAGTGACATCCATTGCTAATTGATCTTCATGATATGCTTAGGCAATGGATTAACTGCAAATAGGGTATCCGTTATAAGTATCATCATTAACACCAAGTAGGGAGAAGTCCAATACTCAATAGTATTTTCCGGTGGCGTGTTCTTTCCTTACTTCACCGAAGAGAGCTTGCAGAGCTCTCTAATCCTCATGACATCGCGTCGTTCTCTTCTTCCTCAGTAAGAGGATCCGGGGTATCTCCATTTGGAGCGCCGTTTTCAAAAATTAGCACTCCGTCAAGACTATCCTCATGCAAAGATCCAATGGAATATGGCATGGATTCATCGATGACCTCATCAAGTAAAGTTGACAAACTTTGAGTCCAAGCCTCTCCAAGGTAGATGCTCTTTATTTCACCGGTAGGATCTCCCACGGAGTAGTGCTTGAGTCTTTGCCCATTAACCTTGAATGATGCACCATCGTTTCCTTCGATCTCTATAGCTCCTCCGTAGAGTATATGGCATATAGTGAATGGCCCAGACCAACGGGATCTTAACTTTCTTGGGAAGAGTCGAAGCCTTGAGTTGAATAGTAAGACCTTGTCTCCAACATTGAAGATCTTCACCGTAATGCGGGCATCATGGAAGACTTTGGTTCTTTCTTTGTATATTCTGGAACTCTTGTATGCATCTCTTCTAATTTCATCAAGTTCGTTAATATCGAGGAATCACCGTAATGTCGTGCTCTTGTAGTCATAATTTAGAGTTTTGACGGACCAATAAGCACTGTGCTCCAATTCTATCGACAGGTGACACACATTCCCATATACTAGTCGGCATGGGGCCGTACCGATGGGGATCCTGAAGGCCATGCGGTATGCCCATAGTGCGTCGTTCAGTTTCATAGATCAATCTTTCCTTGATTTGTCAATCGTCTTTTCCAGAACTTGATAATTTCTCTATTTGATACTTCCACTTGTCCACTAGTCTGGGTGTGATATTCCAATCCAACTCTATGGTGCACCCCGTACTTCTTTAGCATGGCTTCGAACTTGCTCTCTATAAAATGTCTCCCTCCATCGCTTATCAATGTTCTAGGTACTCCGAAGCGGGGAAATATGTTTTGTTTGAAGAACTTGGCGACCACCCTTGTGTCATTGGTTGGGGTGGCGATAGCTTCCACCCACTTTGAAACATAGTCGATGGCCACCAATATATATTTATTTCCCTTTCTGGATGGAAAAGATCCCATGAAATCAACTCTCCAACAATCAAACAGCCCGATCTCCAAGATGGGCTTCATTGGCATCTCATTCCGTTTGGATATGTTTACCGTCCTTTTGCTTCTATCACACTTTTTGACGAACTCGTGTGTGTCTTTGAACATTGTAGGCCAATAGAATCCGCATTGTAATATTTTAGCGGTGGTTTTGGAAGCGGTTGCATGTCCTCCGCATGGCATATCGTGACAATGTGAGATAATGGAAGTGGTTTCGTCTTTCGAAATGTATCTTCGTATAATGCCATCCTTGTATATCTTAAAGAGATATGGGTCTACCCAAAAATTTCTCCGGGCTTCATGCATGAATCTCCTTCTTTGTTGCGTAGCTAACCCATGTGGTTTAATGTCGTAAGCCAAATAATTCACAAAATCTGCAAACCAAGGCACTTCCAAGGGTCTAAACGCAAAGAGCTTCTCAACGGCAAATGTACCATCGATCGGCAGCTTTCATCTTTCCCATCACGAATCAGCCTTGATAAATGGTCTGCCACAAGATTGCCTGTACCCCTTGTGTCTCTGATTTCCAAGTCAAATTCTTGTGGAAGAAAACCCCATCTTATTAGCCTAGGCTTGGCTTCCTTTTTATTCAAGAGGTACTTCAATGTCACGTGGTCCGTATGCACAATCACCTTTGATCCAAGAAGGTATGAGCGAAACTTCTCAATAGAATAAACTACGGCCAAGAGCTCCTTTTCGGTGGTGGTGTAGTTCTTTTGTGCTTCATCCAAAGTTTTGCTTGCATAATATATCGCATGAACCTTTTTGTCCTTTCTTTGCCCCAACACTGCTCCAACTGCTTGGTCACTAGGATCACACATTAACTCAAAAGGAAGAGTCCAATCCGGAGATTGTATAATTGGAGCAGAAATAAGCGCATCCTTTAGTGTGTTGAATGCCTGCAAGCAATCATCAGAAAAAACAAAAGGTGCATCTTTAGGAAGCAAGGCCGTAAGAGGACGTGCAATTTGAGAAAAATCCTTGATAAAGCGACGGTAAAACCCCGTATGATTAAGGAATCCTCTAATGCCCTTAACATTAATGGGAGGAGGTATCTTTTCTATAACTTCAATTTTAGCTTTATCCACCTCAATCCTTCTCGATGAGACTAGGTGCACAAGAACTATCCCCTCAGTGACCATAAAATGGCATTTTTCCCAATTAAGCGTCAGATTATTTTATTGGCATCTTTTTAAAACTTTGGTTAAATTAGCCAAACAAGAGTCAAATTCACTGCCATACACAGAAAAATTATCCATGAAGACTTCCATGATGTCTTCAATATAATCAGGAAAGATGGATGTCATGCATCTTTGAAAGGTGGCGCGGCATTGCAAAGACCAAAGGGCATCGTACGGTATGCATAGGTGCCAGAAGGGCATGCGAAAGTAATCTTTTCTTGATCATCTTCATGGAGGAGAATCTGACAGAATCCCGAATACCCATCCAAATAGCAAAAATATTTGTGTTTAGCAAGACGTTTTAGCATTTGGTCAATAAAGGGTAAAGGATAATAGTCCTTCCAGGTGGCGTTATTTAATTTTCTGTAATCAATACACATGCACCAATCCATGACGGTTCTGGTGGATATCGATTCTCCATTATCATTTTTTATTACGGTCATTCCTCCCTTCTTAGGGACAACATGAATCGGGCAGACCCATCTGCTATCAAAAATAAGATAGATGATATTTGCTTCAAGCAATCTAAGGATCTCCTTTTTAACCACCTCCTTCGTGTTGGGGTTTAACTGCCTTTGACGCTCGAATGAGGTGACATCAGTGTTTTCTAGGTGGATCTTGGGGGTACATAGCCGAGGACTAATCCCCTTTAGGTCGGAAATGCTATAGGCTAGGACATCCCTATGGCTTCTCAGAATGTTTAAACGGCTCTCAAGTTGGTTGTGTTTAAGACCGGCATTAAAAAATCACAGGATAGGTCAATTTATCACCTAAAAATGCATATCTCAAGTTAGGAGGTAATTGTTTAAGTTCTACCTCAGAGGGCGATGTACCCCCTGTTTTCCTTTCCTGTGAAAACATAGCGTCCTTGGCCTTATCTTCGTTATCTTCCTCTTCAGAAGATAGAATCTCGCATGCATATCCAAAATCATCACTCTGTGAAGATGGACATGTTGGGGGATGTATGCCCTCAGATCATTTGTATTTGATGCAAATGCTTTTTAAGCTTAGATAAGGACTATTTTGCATACGATGTAAACTGAGTTAAATACGTCGTAAATTTTTTATGATAATATTTAATATAATAAATGCATTGAAAAGTTTACCTGGATGACGGGATCGTCCCGCTCTAAATGCAGGTCCAAACCGTGCTTAAAACGGAATCAAATTACACAAGTTATGCCCAAAACCGTCCAGTAGCCCAATAGGCCTAGTCCATGCCCAAACTGGGCATGGGCCCATGCTGAACAGGCCCTGAGGGCACCCAGGCCCAACCTGGGGCGCCCTGGGCACCAGGCCAGGCATGGGTGCCTGGCCCAGGTGCCCTGGGCCTACGCTGCCTGGGCGCCTGGCCCAGGCCTGGGCAGTGCCCAGGCTGGCTACTAGGCACCCAGCCAGCCTGGCTGGTGCAGTGGGGCCCACACGGTAGGCCCCACATCAGGTTTCTGAAACCTAGGCATTGGTGCAGTTTTTGGTGGCTGGATTTTGCACGAAAATCATGTTTGGGCTGATCTTTGGACGGTCAATTGAGGGGTCAAATGGACTCAGATTCACTCGCCGTTTTTTCCTACGCGCTCACCGTTCAGCGCTCTTCAATTTGATAGGTTGTAACAAATGTGAAGCTCAACGGTGAGGGAGTTAAAATTCATGGAATTTTGGCTTTTATGAAAAGCAAACTAACTTGAATTTATTAATTCCAAAACATTTAGTCCCACATCGAAAGTGGAGTAAATGGGAGGGGTCAGCCGCCTATATTAATGGGGCATGCCGCCTTCCTCTAAACTCGTCCCAAGCTCTAGAACTGAGCAGCTCCCAAAAATGTTGGAGCACGCTCGGATTTAAGCTTAAATTAATATTCTCTTCTCCCTAATTTTCTGTCTTGCTCCTGAAGGGCTCTAGCAAAGCCACGAAGAAGTTCAGATCCGATCCGGAGTATTGGCGAAGGTTCAAATTCAGGTGAAAATTTCTTCGACGAATGGTTGGCTCGGCGACAAGGGGATTGCTCGCCTCGGGATGCGGAGCGGTTCAAGGATCGGCTCGGTGTAGAACGGGGAGCGGCTCGGAAGATGATGTGGTACACCTTGCCTGTACCAATGCAAGGTTCTGGATATGTAATTTAGAAGCTTTATTTTAATTATGTTGCAGTAGCTTAGACCTTTCTTGGGGTGGTCAGATCTACCTCAATTTGGCAGAGATCTTGACTAAGGGTCTTGATTTTCCTTAGGGCTTCGTTAAAAAGTTTAACGATTTTCTTCCGCAGTGCTTTCTTTTGCCTCTATTGTTTGCCTGACTTAGGACGGGCATAGAGATTTATGCCCTAAGGGTCCATCGTAACCCAACATTGGTATCAGAGCTTAATCTACATGATGATCTAGGCCTGTGACGTTTTTAAAATGAATGCCTTTTAAATGCATGCTAAAATTTTTAACTTTATACGATATTGTAAAAAATGAAACCGTTTTCATTTGAGATGTTTTTTAAAATTCTTTTATGCGATAAAATTATTTTTTGAAACGTGGAAATTTTATGATGATTTTAAAACATAGTTTATGTAATGATTATATGATAATTTTTATGAAACTGTTTTAAGTTTTAAAAGCATGCTATTAAATTTAAGTGTTAAATTTAGTTGCACATTAATTATTTATAGGATAAATTTTTTAATGTGTTGATGCATGTTTAATAATTATGTGATGATTGTTAAGTAGTTTTAACCTATTATGCGATATTTAGGTTAATAATTACATGCTAATTTTATAGTTGATAAAGTTAGATTATGTTTTAATGGCCATGTTTCATTATGTGACAATTGTTGAAACCTTTTAGGATTAGCCATTAAAACCCTTTTGAAATTTATAAGATAAATTTTAAATGATATGCCATGTTTTAATAATCATTACAACCTTTTAAAACCTAATTCCTGATTAGGGTAGTCCTTTAACGAAGATTATTATTTTAATCGTTATTATAATATTCTCATTAAAAGACTACACTTTAAAGTGTTGTAAATAATTTATTAAAATCCTAATAACGTTTAGGATAGCACGTGAACCTTATAGTTGATAAGGATTTAATAAAAGTTATTAACAAATCCTAAAATTTGAATTTTAAGGATTCAACTAGTTGATATGATTAATTAGTTGTTAATAAAAGCCTTTTAGTTTATGGCACGCATATATAAATGATAAGTGGCATTCAATGGATCATGATACCGGTCAATGTGTTTGGCTAAGTTTGTTGGGTCACCCTAGCTAAACTGGGGGTAAGTGACACTGGCTTAGTCAATTTCTTGGCCGTGTCCGCTGGACTGCAATGACACAAATCATGATTATATGACACCCTGAACTATACCTAAGTCTAATACGTTAAAAATCTTTTTCAAGATTAGCCGTAGCCCTCCTAGTTTTAGGGGTTGGCAACTATAGGACCCATGTTCCAGTTGTTGAGCTACACTCAAGCTGTGACATGGCAACCTTGTAGAAATCAACTTCTTAAATACATATGATGTAGTTTAGACTTGTTCCAAACAGTCATGTCGTGAATACACCAAGCACCAGTGTAAGTTAAGCTAGACGCGAAAACAAGGGTACGACTAGGCTAGACATTATGATTTGGATGAGCGACACTCATGATCATAAATGGCTAGGGGTAAAAACCAATAAAAGAGTCTTATATGATATGAATGATGAAGAGTCATCTACAAATCATAGAGTCAAGCAATTTATTGAAAAATACACTCAAGGTTGTAAGACTCAAGGTGGTTGGATCTCTTACCCATTGATTTAATTTAATTAAATCGTTCATTATTAAGGCTTAAAATGATCGCAAAAATAGTGGGAGGATATAGATGGGTAAAAGCCATTCTATTTATATTTAATATTGAACATATGCTAAACTAGGGTAAGTCGATGTTTACCGATGGAATCAAAAACATAATACTCTAAGAGAATAAGTTAACTGGTCCAAATGATTGGTTAATGGAATATCTAATTTTAATTGATAAACTATACTATATACTCATTGACATTAAAATGACCTTCTTAAGGACAGAATTAAGGAATATGATTTCATTAAGTTTTGAGTCCAACAAAATAAATGCACGCTACATGTCACTATCCTCTATATGTGGCAGCTGGAACATATTGATGTTTAAAAGCATGTTTCTCCATACAATTTGTTGAGTCAACTCAAGATTGTATGGAAAATGATTTCGATCCGCAAGGTTCGAAACTTCGATGATTCGAAGATGAGTGCATGAGCGGTGCAAGATTATGTATCCCAACCGGATCTTGAGACAAGCAACTTGTTGCGCTACACTCAAGGTTGCAAAGCTCAGGCGTTTGGATACATGAGATGCTTGCATGGCTACTTATTTTTGTTGGGTCATATAATATCTACATGAGATTTAGAAGAGGAAGAAGGAACTAAGGAAATTCAATTGAGAAAGATAGTTTTATTTATCAATAGTAAAGGCATAAGTGTGAGGAACTGAATATGTGACATATTCGATGTCACGATTTCAGAAGAATTGTTATATAAAAGGAAAAAACATTTTGGCGAATGTCGTCACATTGCATCTAAAGCAATGAGTAATATGTATAACGAAAATATATTAAATGTTAATGTATGAATACGCAAGACAGTAATAAACTTATATGGCAAAATAGACTAGGCAGTATCAAAGAGACAAAGCTTCACAAGTTACATAAAGAGGTGTCTGACCTCTCGTATTATAAAATCTATGGACACTTGTGAATCTTATTATCAAAGGTATGATGGCCGAAACTCCTTCTGTAAGACAAGTGGGAGAGCGAGTTGTTGAACTCGCAGTCTTGTACATACTGATGTACCCGGACCCAAGTCTAACTTAGCCAGGATAAGATGTTCTTATTCTATTGAGACACGTGTTCTTGATGAAACACAAGTCCGATAAAATAGAGAACAAAATGACAAAAGTATTTGAAATGATTCGATTAGTCGAACAGTCAAATACTTAGATGTATAAATCTTGCGAAATTAAAAGAAAATGTGATTTTCTCTAAGGGCAAGTCTCTTAACATATTGGACTTATTGGAGAGCATAAATTGCACTTTGTTAGACATAGTGCGACTTATGGCAAAGTGACTGAGTTACGTTCCTCCCTCTGGATTAAGTCCCAGATAGTAATGCCTAGGGCTTGATAAGGTTCTATGAGAACCTTATCAATAAGATATTCATTAAATCAATCGTTAGAAAGTTAAAAGATTACTCGAGTCTCATGAGACGAAGAGTCGAGTTGGACATCATAATCGATGATGGCCTAGTCAACTTCCAAGATGAAATTCAAAGTGGTGACTCCGATTAATAACTTGATGCAATTAGAAATGGTCTGTGCACGTGAATAAAGTATGTACTTTAGTTTACGTGCCCAAGGAAAGTGTTTCTTTGACTGCAAGTGAATCTTCGAGTATAGAAGATTGGTGCAAAAAGAAAGTAGTGAAGTACAAATTATGTTGGTTAAAACGGTTTTTGTCCTAACTCCTATAAATGGATTATGATGAAACTGTCATGCCAACTGGGTTATACAGATCTAATCGGACCGAACTCGATGTAAATGCTCATAATGACCATGAAAACTGGAGCATTCATTTATAGTTCGTTTTCTAAATATGATTTAGAAGAACGAACTTTTATGAATTGACCAGCGAGTTTTCAAGGTCAGTGAGAACGAATAAAATACATGCGAAGCATCAAGAGGCAGAACATATGGTTTGACAAAGTGGTTAAAGAGTTTGACACTATATCAAAATGAATATGAACCGTTTAAAATGACCAGTAACTTATTTTAAATTATTATTGTAAGGTACTGTCATGGTCACTTTTTGATCGTATGTTTTTCGTGCACGTACTTTTGTTCGTACACATATTTATTTTGATCCCTTCTTGTATCCGAAACTTACGTTGTGATATGCTGTTGTGACCCTCTGGAAGAGTACTAACCTAATTAAACTAGGCCTAATACGTTTCATGAAAATATTTCCTAGCTGTAACGACTGGTTTTCATGTATCTGGATTTATTATGTTATATTATATATTTTGGTGGATTTTCTCCTTATGTGTGGTTTTCGTCTCTGAAACTTTCATTTTCGATCGTTTCGTCGTGTTTTCTTAGCTTCTTCCTTAGAATCGTCGATTTTGGAGCAAGTCATTCATGACGGGCTTCGTATCGGTCATATCTTATTGTTAGATCAAGCCTAGGAGTCTTAGGAATCGATCCCGGAGCTTCGCGCTCCATATCGGAACTTTTGGTGCTCATTAGCCGGTGTAAGAAGGGGCACCGACTGACTAGATGACGATCCAGTCGGTCGGCAAACCTTCTTGAACCGACTAGTTGGCTTTGTAAATTTCTCAGGAGTTACTGTTTGTCGTTAGTCGGTCTAAGAACGTTGGTTGACCGACTAGGTTGCAAACTAGTCGGTCGGCAATGCTTCTTCAACCGACTAACTCATCATCTATTTTTGGTACCTGCTACAGTTCCTTATTAGTCTGTCTAAGTTCATCTTTCGACCGACTAGTTGTTAAACTAGTCGGTTAAGTTTTGTACTCAGACCGACTAATTCTTAGTTCTTCTGAACAGTCGAGTACTGTTTACTCTTAGTCGGTCTAAGAACGTTCATCAACCGACTAGATGCCAAACTAGTCGGTCAGTAGTTGTTCTTTGACCGACTAAATATAAATCCTATTTCTGTACAGGAGTTACTGTTTGGACTTAGTCGGTCTGCGTTGGTCAACCGACCGACTAGTTCCCAAACTAGTCGGTCAGTGGTTGTTCTCTGACCGACTAATCAGTGCCAAAACCCTAATTTCTGGGCAGCCGCCAGCCCTTCCTATTTAAACCCCTCCCAAACGTTTTCCTCTCCTTCCTCACGACCTAAAACCCTAGTTTCTCCCCCATTGAGCCCCCTACTACCTCAAACCATTATTCCTTCATCCGAAGCCCAAAATCCATCATCCAAACTCTCCCTTAACACTTTCTACCTCTCATCTTCCTCAAAATCTCATTAAACCCCCAAAATCCCCCAAAACCCTATTTCTCCAAACTTCTCCAATCATTTCCAGATCTGAACTCTAGGTTCCCCAGAGCGTTTCTTCCGTCGCCGTGGTTGCTCGGCGTTATTCTCCCGTTCCCTATACGGTAATAATCGATCTCTTGATGTTTTCATAACCCGTTGTGTTTTTGTGAAACCCTAATGAAATGAATGTTGTTTTTATGATTGTTTCTCCATGACAGCGACTTCCCCGTAGATTAGCGTCCGTGGGACGAACCCTCGTTGATCGTCATCCTCGGTGCTAGGCAAGTGAAACTTGCCACTTAGGGGTTTGGCCATGTTTTAGGCCATTTGCTTGTTGTAGGCGTAAAAGAGACTAGGCGACGAAATGATACTCGCCTAGGCGCAAATTTAGGAACTAGCTTGACAACGAAGCTAGATCCGACCTTTATCATGTTGCACAATTACCATGTCATGTTTAATTTCCATTAACGGTACGCAAATTAATTGTCATGTCATTGCATTCTTTAAGTGTTTCCGTGATTGCGTAGCTTCGCTACAATGCTTGTGTTCCTAGCTCGTGTTCCAGAAGCGGGCCATGTGTTGGTTGATAGCCAATGCCCGAACTACTTGTTTCCGGCTAGGTGCACCCCTACGCCAAATGCTTATGAATCGTGAACTAGAATGCGAGCTCCTGTGCGGGGCAACCCTGGCTCATTTACTGAGCTCGTGTGCGGGGACCCTGGCTCGTCTACATGTGGGTATTGGGGGTAAGAGTTAAGCGGCCAATCAACTGGGAGTCTGCCCGATCAGCAACTGCAGTGGTAAGGCGTAAACTCTGGGTTTTGGGGTAGTGTTAAGTGGCCAATCAGCGTGGATGCCAAACCATTCAGCTGTAAGGCGTAAACATCTACAAACAACTTGAAACGTGACTAGTGAAATGATTGAGATTGTTAGTAGCTTGGATACTCTTGTCTTGTC
>CM061133.1:99304908-99429908 GCA_030789695.1 Scilla litardierei | reverse complement strand
GCGTAGTCTAACGAACCCAAGCTAAGCAAATATCAAACCGAACGCCTCCCTGGCAACGGCGCCAAAAACTTGACCGGCGCCCCGTTTACGGTTTGGGCGCGGTGTCGTTTTACCGCAAGTGCACGGTTAGTGTAGGGTACGGGTTTATCGAACTCAGGGAGGTGGATGGCTTGAGTGGCTACTAGCCTCGCCTAGGTTGTGTGCTAGCTACGCGGATGATATGGGTGAAGTGTAGAAATAAAGAGAAGAAATGAAAAAGACACGAAATGAATCCCCGCTAACACGGGCTAGAGCATTCATGACACTTGGCATTTGAATTGACCCAGGGTGAGACATTGCCCCAAAAGGTGGTACCTAACGTCCATGGCCCGATATTCCGGTCGGTGCCAAGCACGCTAGGCCTACCCGGTTCTAGAAGGTGGGCATTCCCATGTCCATTAACACCTTTCGCAACCGGGAGCATTAAGGCTACAATGATAACTCTCAACACTTCGTCCAAGCCGTTCCCACGCGCGAGGACTCCATGTCTACACTAGGGGCGTGAGCTATGGCTAGGGAGTCAACCGCCAAGTTTATTCCCCCTTGGTCCGACGTTCAGAGGCGGTCTTTTTCCCGCCAATGACAATGAAACACCCCCGCATAACCCTAATGGCCAAATAGGTCAAATGTGATTTCTAGCAATACATCGAAGCGGATCTTGACTGGACAAGCACCGGACCCCAACCCCCAACACAACTAGTGTGTTGCCGTACGAATTGGACTCAGATTGCTAGAAATCCCCATTGACACATTTCATCGAACACATGCCATGCAACCAAGTCAAATGAAACAACACATGCATCAATCCTACCCTAACCTGTATTAGGGTTCATCAACACTACTCCATGGTGAGAAACATAAAAACAAGCAAAGCAAATAACATACAAACATTCACCATTGAGCAAAATGAAAACAACACAATACAATAGAAAATGAGAGAAGAAAAATATGTATCTTGATTCGAATCCAACAATCCGGTACAAGATTTATTGAGCAAAGACCTAATCTAATCTACCCTAAGCTTCACAAGAGAAGGGGGCAAAAAGCCCTAAAAACTGAAGGAGAACTCCCCTCCATCGTGCCCCAAAACTTTATTTATAAACCCCTCAAAAACCCTCTTGGTTCGGGTTCAGAACTGTCAAAACAGGCCCACCCGATCGGGTGGAAACTCACCCGATCGGGTGGAATAAACAGAGAGCCCAAATTCGCAGAAACAGATCTCACCCGGTCGGTTGACAAGTCAACCGATCGGGTGAAATGAAATTCCAGACTGCAGCCAGTTTCAGCACATAGCTGCGTTCAGAAAATTCCAGAAAAATCTAGAAAAATCGGATTTGGGCATGCGACCTATCGTTGGAAAGCTAACGACGATGCCGACGCTAAAAAAATAAGAGATCACCCAAAATCCTTCTGGAATGATAGCAGATCTTCAATGAATGCATCAACAGTGAGCAAAGGCGGAAGAAAAGGCCACCCGATCGGTTGAAACATCAACCGATCGGGTGAGCCGCTTGTTGCTTTGGCCATCGGGCTTCGGGAGCTTCAACCGGTCACTGAAGAGAGCGGGTGGAGCCGTCGGTTCGATCTTTGAGGCGATACGGCTACAGATGAACCGATCGAGTGAAGGTCACCCGATCGGTTGGAATTCAGCTCCAAGTTCCTGAGAATTGGGGCGCTTGAACCGGTCACTGAACCGACCGGGTGACTTCTTGGCCGCTCCAACTTGTGTCCGGGTGGTGCACGCGTGCATCACCCGATCGGTTGGAAATGACCAACCGGTCGGGTGAGGGGCTGAAAGATGCGATCTTCGTCGTTTGACCCCCTGGATCACGCGTGACTCCTCCCGTTGCTCCGGGGACTCAGAATATCGTCGTTTTATGTCCCAAATGCTAGAAATTCCTGCAAAATACCAAAAAACACGGAAAAGCGAAAGAAAACAAGAAAATACAAGAAAACACGAGAAAACGAATAAAAGACGGCGGAAAATACGGAGAAACACGGAAGAAAACGTGCGTAAATATATGAAATATAAACGCACGTCAGTTGCTTTCAAAAAAAAGAAAAAAAGTGAAAAATAAAAAAGTGCATCGTTCCCTTGAGTTCATTGATTAGCTGGGTCTTCGTGCCTCATGAAGCATTGGAGATTCATGTTGAAAGATGGATGAATGGGGAATGCAACAAAAAAGACAGAATAAAACTTAGATGATTCGAGTATTAAGTTCGAGGGGCTCTTCTAAGCCTAATGTCCGAAGGTCGTCTGGCCTAAAATCATTAACTGAAAGCTCGCTACATGGATCATTCTAAGTCGTCAAAAGAAAAGGAAAAGAAAAAGAAAAAAAGAAATGGTGAATAAACTAAGCAACTTCAATACCCATGATTTGAACGATCTTTTTGAGATGCCAAGTCCTTGGAAACAAGAAAACTAGGATATAACGACGTGTTATACTTTCGCTTGCGCAAAACGATGCTTGCATGTTGTTTATTCAAATTAAATTAGAGAAAATATCACGTGATTGATCGTGTTCATGGATTGTGTATATTGACGGTCAAAATCATGTTGGAAAGCGTATTATTGAACCATGTCATAAGCAATTTGTAGAATTTATTGTTTTACTAATCATCCGACTTAATCGCTCTTTTTATTAGGGACTAGTAAATCGCTAGTTGGGGGTGTGATTCGGGTTGAATATTGCATATTTAACCCCTCATCTAGCAATATTTTGTGTGTAAATAATGCTTAATTGGTCTCTAATACATTCGTATATTGTATATCATCATTTATTAGAGCAAACCATTGATTTGTGCACAAAATATGAATTTTATTGAGTATTTCTGCACTTTTTATTTTTTTCATGGCTAGATCTCGATCTCACGATCCCAACGACTATTTATTTGTATTTTTCTGAGATCTGTGCTAATTACTATGCATTTTTGAATGCAGAATACCATTTAAATGGGGAAATACGGAGTAAATACGGCCGAAATACGGAGTATATATGCATAAATTATCGGGCGGGACACGTGGCAGCTATCTAGCGGCTCCCGCTCAATCGAGCGGCTCCCAGACAATGAACGACGCTGTGTAATGTGTAACGTTCGATTTCGATCGAACGGACAATAACAGCGCGAAGATGCGGGTGACGTGGACTTTTATCAGCCGTTGGATCTCAATCCAACGGCCTGCGCGCGATATCAGATGGAGCGGGCGGCAGCGTTTCCTCGAGGTGACGTGGCGCAAACCGAGCCATCCTTTCTTCATCTGAAGGCAGCCATATGCGACCGACACGGAGCAATGAAGAGCGTTGGAAGCAGATCCAACGGTGAGAAGAGAATCCAAAGACGATGCGAAGTTGATTGCAGAGCGGGTGAACCCGTTTCCCTGTGAGGACACGTGGCGGGATCTTGTTAGATCCCGCCCATATCGAACGGGTGAGGATTGAGGCGCTTTGTGGATTGCAGGTTTCAAACCCGATAGCAATTTAAAACCCGCAATGCCTATATATAAGCGAATTTTAGGGTTTTGTGGCATATTCTGGCGTATTGGGGACTCTATGAGCCGTATTTCGCCATGAAATTTGGAGGCCCTGGGGGCAGAGGCTAGATCTAGCATCTGAAGGAGATTTGGGGCTATTTGGAGAGAATTGGTGACATTTTTCCTATCTTTAGCCTTGTATTTTGCATATTTGGCTTAGAATTGATGTATTATTCCCTTATTTTGATGATTTTTTGATGTATTTGTCTATGAATACTGAATATATTCTCTCCATGCGTGGTTAATCTTCATATGTGTTGGTGTTGATGTAGTTAGGGGGTTGTAATCATTGATTTTGATATCTTTTCGCCCTATTTGCATTGTATAATCACGTATTTTGTCAATTTCTACATATATCTTGTTTGGGTATGTTATACGGAGACGTGGGCATGCTTGAATAGAATAGGATCTTTGCGGACTTATACGTGATGCAACCCGAGAGGGCACTTGTGTTTATTTTCCTTATGAAATTGATGTTATACGTGATTAACTCTTTGGCACATTTTTATGTGCTTTATCGCCATATTTTCTGACATTCTCGTGCCCTAACCGGTCGAAACGTTGAGTTATAGAAAAGGTATTGATAATCATTGATGGCACACACCCTAACGAAATCACTACCAACACATACTCTCCATATTAGTACCACATATCGAATTCACCGTAATTATCGTAGGATTTTCTTTTATTATCTTAAACTCTTGATACCATATCTTTATGTGGTTGGTTATTATCGTTTTATTACTCCTTACAAACTGAAGTTCGTGGTTTTGCAGGTCAGTTGTCCCGTGGATACAATACCTGGACTCAACAGGAATATTACTTGTTCGATCTCCTGCACTTGAAAGTAGCGCTCACACTTTTTGAGTCGAGCTAGCGATCTCATTATTTTCATTTCTTTTTCTGACAAATACCCATTTATATCCCACATGTTTGACACCATTTGGTGGCTGGACTATTTGCCCAAAGACTTTGTGTTTCTTAAGAGAGTCCAGCTCTGCTTTTATTGCCTCATTTCATGTTGGCCAATCATTTCTTTGTTTTCATTCAACAACGGAATGTGGATCATGATCATCGTTACTTTCAGCAACATGAATGGCAATGTGAAATCTAAAGTCAGCGTCGATGATTATACTCTTTCTGTCCAACAATCCCCTGTACGTACATAATTTAATGATATTTCAGTTTATCCTGACAATTCTACTGCATTGGATTTGGAAGGAGTGAGGGTATGGACATGAGCACATTTTTCTGTAGGGGTATTGTCCCATTGTCTCCAGGAGTTTTTCTTTCTCTTAGATTTTTTCTTTGGAGCCTGGTGGTCTGCCTCTTTTCTGTTGAGTTACAGCCATTTCTGCTGATGGTTGATTGCATATTCTCAGGGATGTCAATCCTAGCTGGAGTATTTGCAGCAGAGATGTGTGATCTGACAATCTTTTGGTTGTCAGTAAATGAGTCCGGTAACTGGTGAACAGTGTTCTGTATATGTAAGATCTTCATGATATCTTCTTCACGGTGTTTTGTTTTCGGATCATAGTATATCAATGATTTTGTATCCTTAGCTCTAAATTTTTCAGTAACTAGGCTCAATTTGGAAAATTTTGTCCATCAAATTCATAGTCTTCAAGACGTGCCCTGAATGCGTCCCCCGTTTGGGGTTATAGGTATATTATTATTGAGGGTGAGTCAAACCCTACATCGATACCTAGACGATGTTGAGGACCCATCTTTGTCCTCTGCGATAGTGCTATGTGGATATAAACTATGCAACCGAAAATTCTTAAGTGAGAGATGTTCGGTGGTATTCCATATGCAAGTTGTAACGACTGGTTTTTTATGTATTTGGATTATCTATATTATATATATGTTTTGGTGGATTTTCTCCTCATGTGTGATTTTCCGTCTCCGTAGTTTTCGTTTTCGTTCGTTTCGTTGTGGTTTTCTAGCTTCTTCCTTAGATCGTTGAGTTTGGAGTAAGTCATTCGTGACGAGCTTCATATCGCTCATATCTTAGAGATAGGTTGATCTTAGAAGCCGTAGGAATCTTCCGGGAGCTTCGCGCTTCGATTCGAGACTTTTCGTGCACTTTAGTTGGTTCAAGAAGGAGAATCAACCGACTAGATTCCAATCTAGTCGGTCAGGAACTCTTCTGGAACCGACTAGTTCATTAAATCAATTATTCAGGAGTTACTGTTTACTCTTAGTCGGTCTAAGAACAATCACCGACCGACTAGATGTGAAACTAGTCGGTCAGAACTTGCTCTCCGACCGACTAGTTCCTTTGATTAATTTCACATAAGTTACTGTTTATCGTTAGTCGGTCAATGAACACTCACCGACCGACTAGGTTGCAAACTAGTCGGTCGATGGGCCTTCACAGACCGACTAATTCATTTCCCAGATTTATTCTTTCTTCCGATGCTTGATCTTAGTCGGTCATAGTTGGTCGACCGACCGACTAGTTCTCGAACTAGTCGGTCAACAACTCTTCTTTGACCGACTAATCGACCCCGAAACCCTAGGGTTTCCCAGCCGCCGCAACTTTTTCAATTTAAACCCCGATTGTTTCTTCTTCTTTCTTTCACTTCTCTTGGCCATTCTCTTTCCCCGTTGACCTCTGACTTTCCCCAACCTTCCTCTAGCTCTTTCCTTCATCCCCGGAGCCCCTCACACCCTCATTAGCGCCGGCCACCTCCCTTAGGCTGCCGGCCAACCCCCAAATCCCAATTTCTCCAGATTTCTCGCCATTTCCAGATCTGAGCCATAGTTCTCCGGATCGTTCTTCCGTTGCCGTGCTTGCTCGGCATCGTTCTTCCGCTACGATACGGTTACTAAATCGATCCTTTAATATTCTCTTAACCCACATTGTGATTTTGTTAAACCCTAATAAAAATGGATATTAGACGTCGTAGATTCGATTATAATTCTGGATTGGTTATTGTTCTGATATTGTTTTGCCATGGCAGCGATCTCATCTCCGTAGTTTAACATTTTGTGACGTTCCTCGTTGATCGTCATCCTTGGTGCCAGGCAAGTGAAGCTTGCCACTTAGGGTTTTAGGCCATGCCTTAGGCCATTTGCTTGTTGTAGGCGTAAAAGAGACTAGGCGACGAAATGATACTCGCCTAGGCGCATATTTCAGGATCTAGCTTGACAGCGAAGCTAGATCTGACTACTTTTAATTATTTGCACTTGCTGTCATCCATGCATCTTACCTGCCATGTTTAAATTCAATTAACGGTACGCGAATTATCTGTACATGCCATGCTATCCATGTTGAATGTTGCATTCGTAGCACACGCTACATTACTTGTACTACTTGATCCGGCTAGGCACCTGCTTTTAGCGGGCACAACCCTATGCCAAATACACTTCCTGGCTCATGATCCAGAAGCGAGCATTACGTGTTTGGGGGTAAGGCCTTGGCTCGATACACGTGGAGGGGTAGGGATAAGCGATCACCTGAGTGTACGAGTTGGCCCGATCCGCCACTCTAGCCAGAAGACGTAATCTCTGTGCACGACATGTTTACTTGACGTGATTTACTTGACTTGTACTTGTCCGTGTTTATACTTGTAAAACTTGTCATCAATGCCATACTTACTACTAGTTACATGCACCTTACCTTTCTTGTTACTTCCATACTATACTTGATATACTATGCATCATAATATAACTGCTAGGTTGTTAGTTTACCTTCCTTTAAGTTTCCTTGCCCAAGTCTTTTAGACTTGTTGACATGTGCCCTTTACTCTTTTGGGTGACACATGTTAGATCCTGAGCCTGAGGTTGCTGCTGAGGACGTGGTGTTCGCTGACGCTGAGTCAGAGCCCGCGTTCATCGAGGAGTTTGAGGACACGGGAGATCAGTCGTAGAGACTGTTTGTGTTGTTGTTTAGACTGCTTTAGTTGTCGGTGCGTAGCACCTATACTTTGTTCGTGTTGGCTCTTGTTGGCCATGTTTGGGCCTAGACTCTTTCTTTTAGCCTGGTGGCTTTTCTGTGATGTTGAATATTATTGTGGACAAATTCTGAGATTGGTTGACTTTTATCAGTCTCCTTTGCCATATTATTATTATTATTTTTGTTCCGTTTGCATTTACAGGGACCTGCATATATTCAGATTTGATGCTTATCAGGCGTGTAGCTTCACAGCTCCACGTCTGTGCGGACCTTTTCACGTCTTGCCTCTATTTTAGGGAAGCGGGGCGTGACACAAGTTGCTTTGGAGAGAGACTCTGACCTCCAGAGGGTCTTATTTTTATTAACGATGCAACATGCAATATTGCATGTCCACATGCAATCACCAGCAACTGGGATTTCATTAATAATAGACGTGCAATCCATTTGAGTCTTAAGCTATGAGTCTAATTGTTTCGTTTTCTGTGTCATTAGATGGCAGGAAGGCGAAATACCCGCGGAGGTGGTGGTGCGTCCCCTCATGACGAGGAGCCTGATCGGGAGCCCACCAATGGGGAGATGATGCGAATGATGCTTCAGATGATGCAGGTGTAGCAGGACGTGCTCCTGTAAGTCCAGAATGCTCCAGTTGTTCGAGCTACTCGGGCAGTTCAGGAGGCCCCTCGTTCCGAGACAGGAGCGAAGTAGTTTCGAGAGCTGGGTCCTTCATATTTTGATGGTACTGAAGGTCCTCTAGCTGCTGACGAGTGGGTCAAGAATATTGAGGACAATTTGAAGATGTCCAAGGTCAACGAGGTTGGCTGGGTTGACTTGGCAAAGAGGCAGCTGAGGGACAATGCCCGGAATTGGTGGGATGCTGAGGAGGAGCTGTTGGAGGAGCCGATATCTTAGGCTACCTTCAAGTCCAGATTCGATGAGGAATATTTTCCGAAGGCTGCCCGGAGAGAGATGTTGCAGCGCTTCATTGATTTGAAGCAGGGGAGCTTGTTGGTGGATCAGTACCACCAGGAGTTCACCAGGCTGAGTCGGTTCGCACTGAAGATGGTGCAGGATGCTGATGAGAGGGCTCAGAGGTTCCTGCAGGGACTTGCTTTGGAGCTTCAGAGTTCTGTGTCTTCCTCTGATCTGGAGTCTTATCAGAAGGTTCTGATAGCGGCGCGGAGGCAGAGCTGATTGTGAACCAGAGGAGAGGACATGTTGCTGGGGCTGGGAAGAGGCCTATGGAGCATGCCAGAGCGGTGGTTAGGCCTGGTTTCAAGCCTAATCAGCCGGTGCAGTTCAAGAGGCCAGGAGGGCCTATTCAGAAGACTTGCCATTTCTGCGGCAAGACCAGGCATATCAAGGAGCAGTGTAGGAGATTCCTGGGCCAGTGTATTGTCTGTGGAGATCATACCCATACCATGAAGGACTGCTCGAAGTCGAAGCAGCCTTGGAGAGCAACTGTTGTAGCACAGCTGTTGCAGAAGAGAGCGCCTGTTCCTGCTGGATGTGGAGCAGCTCTTGTTCCACAGAGGCAGGCCTTTCAGCATGCTTTTCAGCCGAGGCGACAGGCTTTTCTGATGTCTGAGGTGGAGAGCATGGTTGTGGATGAGGTTATCGCAGGTAATCCACAATCTAGATGTTCCTTTCTTAGTTAGTTTTGTTTGTTGGATTATGTTGTTTGCATGTACATGATTGTTTGCTAGAATAGGGCTTGATTGTTAGACTGTTTGTAGGTGTGATTCTGGTGTGCATATTTCCTGCACGAGTCCTCTTTGACTCAGGTGCATCGATGTGCATTTTGGCGCGGCGCTTCATGGAGAAGCATTCCTTGACGACGTCCCCTCTTTCCAAGAGTTGGAATATCATTACAGGGAATGGCATGGTCTCGGTGCATCGTGGTTGCAATTCTTGCTCGTTGGTGGTCTGTGGATATGAGCTTTACGCTGATTTCATTGTCCACGACATCATCAACTATGATGCGGTCCTTGGGATGGATTGGCTTGCGAGCTTCTATGCTACGATCGACTGTCGGAGGAAAAAGGTGGTGTTCGAGATTCTTGGACATCCGGTATTTGAGTTCAACCGGGGTAGCAGTTCGCTTGGCCCTGTCAGATTTCGGGCCAGTCCGGTGGAGTTTGTGGCTATGCAGATGGAGCTGGAGAGGCCAGCGGTAGTGCAGGACTTCGAAGACGTCTTCCCCGAGGAGATGTCTGGATTGCCACCCGATCGAGCTCTCGAATTTTCGATTGATCTTATTCCGGGAGCGTAGCCAATTTCGAAAGTGCCCTATCGTATAGCACCCACTGAGTTGGAGGAATTGCGAAAGCAGCTGGATGAGCTTTTACAGAAGGGTTACATCAATCCTAGTGTGTCTCCGTGGGGAGCATCGGTGCTGCTGGTGAAGAAGAAGGATGGTTCGCGTCGCATGTGTGTGGACTACAGGGAGCTGAATGCGGTGACCATCAAGAATAAATACCTGTTGCCTCGCTCGATGATATTTTTGATCAGCTTGGAGGATCGAGGGTGGTTTCGAAGTTGGATCTGAGAAGTGGTTATCATCAGATGAAGGTGAAGAAGGAAGATGTTCCGAAGACAGCATTCAGGACGAAGTATAGACACTACGAGTTTGTGGTTATGCCCTTCGGTGTAACCAACGCTCCCGCAGTTTTCATGAATCTGATGAACTTGATTTTCTACGACTTTTTAGACAAGTTTGTCGTTATCTTTATTGACGACATTCTGATCTATTCAAAGTCGGAGGAAGAGCATGCCTCGCACTTGAGGACAGTGTTGGAGTTTTTGAGGAAGCATCGTTTGTATGCTAAGTTTTCGAAGTGCGAGTTTTGGCTGGACAGAGTTGCTTTTCTCGGGCATGTGGTGTCTGGAGATGGTATTTCAGTGGATCCCAAGAAGATCAAGGCCATCAGAGAGTGGCATGTTCCGCAGTTAGCATCTGAGATCCGGAGTTTCCTTGGGCTTGCAGGTTACTATCGGCGCTTCATTAAGGAATTTTCCCGTATTGCTGAGCCGATGATCAGATTGACACGGAAGGATATACCTTTTGTTTGGTCGGGTGATTGTGAGAATGCCTTTGGTGTTCTGAGGGAGAGATTGACGACTGCCCATGTTCTTGTTGTGCCTGATCGTAGTGGAGGATTTGAGATCTTTTGTGATGCTTCTGGCAAGGGTCTCGGTTGTGTGTTGCATCATTACGGGCATGTTGTGGTATATGCTTCGCGTCAGCTCATGACTCATGAGAAGAATTACCTGACGCACGACTTGGAGTTGGCTGATGTCGTGTTTGCGCTCAAGATTTGGAGGCACTTCCTGCTGAGTGAGAAAGTGAAGATCTTCACCGATCACAAAAGCTTGAAGTATATTTTTACTCAGAAGGAGCTCAACATGCGACAGCGTCGATGGTTGGAGCTCATGGCGGATTATGAGATCGATTTGCAGTATCACCCTGGCAAGGTGAATGTGGTTCCGGATGCACTGAGTAGGCTTCCAGCGGTGATGATGTTGACTTCACAGTGGAGATTACAGCAGGATTTTTGCGAGTCTGGAATTGAGATTGTTCTTCCTGGGGAGGCTTCTCCGTTGATGTGTATGCAGATACAGTCGACGATCGTGGATCGGATCAAGGCTGGCCAGGCTGGAGATCCGAAGATGGTGAAGATTCAGGAGCATGCGGAGGCCGGTCTGCGGACTGACTTTTTGATTCATGAGGATGGCTCGCTGAGGTATGGAGCTAGGTTGTGTGTGCCAGTTGGGGATATTAGAGAGGAGTTGCTGGTTGAGGCACACAGTTCGCCGTATTCTGTACATCCTGGTGGTACCAAGATGTACAAGGATCTTCGTCTGAATTTTTGGTGGCATGGCATGAAGAGGAGTGTGGCTCGGAGTGTAGCCAAGTGTCTGGTTTGCCAGCATGTAAAGGCAGAGCATCAACGTACGGCAGGGTTGCTACAACCGATTCCGATTCCGGAGTGGAAGTGGCAACACATCACTATGGACTTTGTGACTGGACTACCTCGGAGTCCGAAGCAGAATGACGTGATTTGGGTGATCGTAGATCGATTAACCAAATCTGTGCACTTTATTCCATTCCGAGTAGGACAGTCCACTGAGGCACTAGCGAGGAGATACATGGAGGTAAATTCTTTTACTCTCCGTCTCTATTTACTTTTCCTAGATAGATAGTGATGTTACGTGAATCGTGCAGGAGATCGTACGACTTCACAGAGTCCCCGTGAGTATCGTGTCGGACAGAGACACGAGGTTCACATCTCAATTCTGGCAGAGTTTGCAGAAGAGTTTGGGTACGAGTCTGAGTTTCAGCACAGCGTACCATCCGCAGACAGATGGCCAGTCCGAGAGGACGATTCAGATCTTGGAGGACATGCTGAGGGCATGCATGTTGGATTTCAAGGGTTTGTGGAGGACCATCTACATCTGGTAGAGTTCTTTTACAACAACGGCTTCCAGGCGAGTATTGGCATGGCGCCTTTTGCCGCGCTGTACGGGAGGAAATGTCGTTCGCCATTGAGTTGGGACGACATTGGTGACCAGGAACTGTTGGGACCTGAGATGATTGTGGAGGCTATGGATGTTGTCAGGAACATTCGGGAGAGGCTGAGGATTGCTCAGGACCGTTTTAAGCATTGGGCGGATGCTAAACGCCGTCCTTTGGAGTTTCATCCAGGTGACCATGTGTTCCTGAAGATTTCCCCGAATCGTGGTGTGATTCGTTTTGGGAAACGGGGGAAGTTGAGCCCGCGATACATTAGACCGTTTGACGTTCTGGAGAGAGTTGGCGAGGTAGCCTACCGCTTAGCCTTGCCGCCATCTTTGGAAGGAGTTCACAATGGTTTCCATGTGTCGCAGCTTCGTCGGTACATCAGCGACCCATCTCATGCCGTGGATTTCTCGGAGATCACCGTTCGCCCAGATTTGACGTATGACCAGCAGCCAGTGCTGATTTTGGACAGGCGTCAGAAGTCACTCCGAAACAAGGTTGTCAATCTTGTGAGGGTGATGTGGCGACACAGCTCGCCAGGAGAGTCTACTTGGGAGAGAGAGGATGAGATGAGAGAGCGCTACCCACTTTTGTTCCCGGACACGTGAGTGTTGGGAAATTCCGAGGAAGGAATTTTTCTTAAGTTGGGGAGGATGTAACGACTGTTTTTTCATGTATTTGGATTATCTATATTATATATATGTTTTGGTGGATTTTCTCCTTATGTGTGATTTTCCGTCATCGTAGTTTTCGTTTTCGTTCGTT
The DNA here is from genome assembly GCA_030789695.1 of Scilla litardierei. Taxonomy (NCBI): domain Eukaryota; kingdom Viridiplantae; phylum Streptophyta; class Magnoliopsida; order Asparagales; family Asparagaceae; genus Scilla; species Scilla litardierei. Next base: position 99,417,155 of record CM061133.1, on the reverse strand, counting down.
TCGTTGTGGTTTTCTAGCTTCTTCCTTAGATCGTTGAGTTTGGAGTAAGTCATTCGTGACGAGCTTCATATCGCTCATATCTTAGAGATAGGTTGATCTTAGAATCCGTAGGAATCTTCCGGGAGCTTCGCGCTTCGATTCGAGACTTTTCGTGCACTTTAGTTGGTTCAAGAAGGAGAACCAACCGACTAGATTCCAATCTAGTCGGTCAGGAACTCTTCTGGAACCGACTAGTTCATTAAATCAATTATTCAGGAGTTACTGTTTACTCTTAGTCGGTCTAAGAACAATCACCGACCGACTAGATGTGAAACTAGTCGGTCAGAACTTGCTCTCCGACCGACTAGTTCCTTTGATTAATTTCACATAAGTTAATGTTTATCGTTAGTCGGTCAATGAACACTCACCGACCGACTAGGTTGCAAACTAGTCGGTCGATGGGCCTTCACAGACCGACTAATTCATTTCCCAGATTTATTCTTTCTTCCGATGCTTGATCTTAGTCGGTCATAGTTGGTCGACCGACCGACTAGTTCTCTAACTAGTCGGTCAACAACTCTTCTTTGACCGACTAATCGACCCCCCGAAACCCTAGGGTTTCCCAGCCACCGCAACTTTTTCTATTTAAACCCCTATCGTTTCTTCTTCTTTCTTTCACTTCTCTTGGCCAGTCTCTTTCCCCTTTGACCTCTGACCTTCCCCAACCTTCCTCTAGCTCTTTCCTTCATCCCCGAAGCCCCTCACACCCTCATTAGCGCCGGCCACCTCCCTTAGGCCACCGGCCAACCCCCAAATCCCAATTTCTCCAGATTTCTCGCCATTTCTAGATCTGAGCCATAGTTCTCCGGATCGTTCTTCTGTTGCCGTGCTTGCTCGGCATCGTTCTTCCGCTACGATACAGTTAGTAAATCGATCCTTTAATATTCTCTTAACCCACATTGTGATTTTGTTAAACCCTAATAAAAATGGATATTAGACGTCGTAGATTCGATTATAATTCTGGATTGGTTATTGTTCTGATATTGTTTTGCCATAGCAGCGATCTCATCTCCGTAGTTTAACATTTTGTGACGTGCCTCGTTGATCGTCATCCTTGGTGCCAGGCAAGTGAAGCTTGCCACTTAGGGTTTTAGGCCATGCCTTAGGCCATTTGCTTGTTGTAGGCGTAAAAGAGACTAGGCGACGAAATGATACTCGCCTAGGCGCATATTTTAGGATCTAGCTTGACAACGAAGCTAGATCTGACTACTTTTAATTATTTGCACTTGCTGTCATCCATGCATCTTACCTGCCATGTTTAAATTCAATTAACGGTACGCGAATTATCTGTACATGCCATGCTATCCATGTTGAATGTTGCATTCGTAGCACACGCTACATTACTTGTACTACTTGATCCGGCTAGGCACCTGCTTTTAGCGGGCACAACCCTATGCCAAATACACTTCCTGGCTCGTGATCCAGAAGCGAGCATTACGTGTTCGGGGTAAGGCCCTGGCTCGATACACGTGGAGGGGTATGGATAAGCGATCACCTGAGTGTACGAGTTGGCCCGATCCGCCACTCTAGCCAGAAGACGTAATCCCTGTGCACGACGTGTTTACTTGACGTGATTTACTTGACTTGTACTTGTCCATGTTTATACTTGTAAAACTTGTCATCCATGCCATACTTGCTACTTGTTACTTGCACCTTACCTTGCTTGTTACTTCCATCCTATACTTGCTATACTATGCATCATACTATAACTACTAGGTTGTTAGTTTACTTTCCTTTCAGTTTCCTTGCCCAAGTCTTTTAGACTTGTTGACATGTGCTCTTTACTCTTTTGGGTGACACATGTTAGATCCTGAGCCTGAGGTGTAGGGATTTTCAAGGTCCCTTAGAGCTAATTTATTACTATCCGTCCTAAGTCGGACGAACAAAATAAATAAAACAGCGGAAGAAATAATTTATTAAACTATTTAATAAATAAAGCCCTAAGGAAAATTTCCCTAAGCCAGGATATCTACTGACTCGAGTTGGGTCTGACCAACTCGAGAAAGTTCTAACTACTAATTAAACTTAATTGAATATAAAATTGACTCACCCGGAATCTTGCCCTGGAGCAGGCAAGATGTTCCGCACCGTCTTGCGCTCCATGATCTGAGCCGCCTCTCGAACCGTGTTGCGTCGCTCCTCACCGCGAACTGGATCGGCTCCCATAGCGCACCTAGCCTCCAAGCCCATCACTAGCCGTAGAAGATTTCACTTGAATAAACCCGCATCGTAGACTTTCGAATCAGATTCGGACCTCCCCGTTGCCTTGCTAGGACTCGGTTGGAGGACAGGAAAAATTTATAGAGGAAGAGAATAAATTTTTGTCTTGATTAAGTTTGCTCAAATATTCGTGAGCTCCTTAATCAGAGACTTGGCGTAAGAAACAAAGAAGGGAGTGCCCACCTATTTATATAGGAGGCCGCCTCCCCTTCTTTTGTCATGAGCAATGTGGGACAAAAGTTAGGAAGAGGTATTTGGATTAATTCAATTAAGTTAGTATAGCTTTCATAAAGCCTTAACTTTCAATCAATTAATCCTCACTCATCGTTGAGCTCCAGAGATGATACAAGTTATCATTTCGAAGAGCTAGTGATGGTGAACGTGTAGGAACAAACGGCGACGAAATCCGAGTTCGTTTGACCCCTCAAACAATTGCTCAAAGTTGAGCAAAAACTCAAATTTCGTAGCCGTCAAGGGTTTCAACAAAGAACCCTAAAACGACTTAAGTGGAAGGCGACCCGCTAAGCTTAGCAGGTGCGCCCGCCAAAGGTCACTGGGCGCACCCGCTCGGGCATGCCCGCTCGGGCATAGCCCGCTGTCACCAGCGGGCTGCGCCCGCTGCATGCAGCGGGCGGCCCTGCTGCAACAGCGGGCCGCGCCCGTTTACCCAAGTGGGTTTTATCCCACTTCTCCTTTTGCCTTTCTTGCGTTGCTGGGCTAATCCGAGCTCCGATTCCTACACGGTTTGATCCTCTGGATTCCACACGAAATTTCCTCCATTCCCAAATGCTCCAAATTCACAACCAACTTATGAATTTAATATTCTCTTTACATCTAATAATATCCTCTATACAATCTATCTGTTACTACGACGTGAATGTTACTCGGTGTGAGACCCTACAGCCTGACCCTTACTACAGGCCGAGACTCGAAGTCTCAAGACGACAGTGACTACTAGCAGTAGGTGTCTGTCCATGTTTCGGGATCATCGATTACGTGATTGGTTCGTTTAGGCAAGAGTGCCGACGAAATCACTCTGACTGTGACTGTGATAATTTCCGTAGTTTTAGTCCCTTCGTCATAACTATGTCACTCGGCTAGTCTAGGGTATGGTATACTATCAACCCCATTGGCTAGCAGTGGTCAGTATACATCGGTCTCTGGTTCATACAGGTTGTACAAGTTACAACATACCTTGGCCAAGGTTTTACCGAGAGCCGTACTGACCTGTGACACTAACTTCCCATTAACGGAAGAGACGAATCCTCTGTTGATCACTACTCAGCTCATATGTTTCGAGTGTCACCCAGCCTAAGATCTTTCATCAGGCCTAGCCTTGAAGCTAGATCTTTAGACCTAAGTGACACTGTTCACACATAGCTTCATACAATGATCTCAAGTCCTAAGGACCAACTTACCTATTATCACTTAGAGTTATTAATGATAGTTTAGTTAATGTAGAACCATTTAATAACTCCTTGTATGGGTCGTTCAGTGAACTCAGCTTTTACTGAGCACCTGCGTCCTGTTTCCGACTTCACCAAGTCGCTTGGTTATGAGACCAACCAGACAGGGACGCAATGGTCTGTCCGATGTGTTGATATCCCTTACCTCGACACATCTATGACCACGAACACTTTTAAGATTCAAGCTATTAGAGGTCAGACATTTCTCATAATCGTAATCTACATTGCGAAACATGTGTGACCTAACTATGAATCCAAGGGAATAATCCGAGTAATAAACAACTCAGACAACACTTTACCAGAAAGAATGCTTTCATTTATTGAACAAGATGTTTCATTAAGATAAATAGCCACAAGGGCATACATTTCTCTACATGAGGTTGCTGCTGAGGACGTGGTGTTTGTTGACGCTGAGTCAGAGCCCGAGTTCATCGAGGAGTTTGAGGACACGGGAGATCAGTCGTAGAGACTGTTTGTGTTGTTGTTTAGACTGATTTAGTTGTCGGTGCGTAGCACCTATACTTTGTTCGTGTTGGCTCTTGTTGGCCATGTTTGGGCCTAGACTCTTTCTTTTAGCCTGGTGGCTTTTCTGTGATGTTGAATCTTATTGTGGACAAATTCTAAGATTGGTTGATTTTTATCAGTCTCCTTTGCCATATTATTATTATTATTATTGTTCTATTTGCATTTACAGGGACCTGCATATATTCAGATTTGATGCTTATCAGGTGTGTAGCTTCACAGCTCCATGTCTGTGCGGACCTTCTCACGTCTTGCCTCCATTTTAGGGAAGCGGGGCGTGACACAAGTTGCTTTGGAGAGAGACTCTGACCTCCAGAGGGTCTTATTTTTATTAACGATGCAACATGCAATATTGCATGTCCCCATGCAATCACCAGCAACTGGGATTTCATTAATAATTGATCACTCCATATTTTACACTTTTTTCCCGCATGTTTGCATGCCATTTAGATCGCCCAAATCATGTTTTTCACGATATATCGACGAAATTGCGATGCTTTTCACGATTTGTTGTTTTTGTCGTATTTCAGGTGATTTGGAGCGATTTGGAGTGATCTCGAGATACGCCTACTCCAGAGTGTCACCGACGACCTCCCTGAGGGGTATTTCGCCATTATAGAGGAGAGGAAGAAGAAAGAACGTCGCAGGAGCGACGAGGAGGCCAAAACAAGCTGTTTGGGCATTTTTGGTGTCTCACTCGGCCGAGTGAAGGAGTCACTCGGCCGACCAGCGAGACACCGCTCGGCCGATCGGATCGGACACGATTTATATGTGCACTCGGCCGAGCATCGGAAGCCACATCGGTCGAGTGACGAGACCCCGTCCGCCCGAGTGGCACTCAGACGAAGCCCATCAAAAATCGCCAACTTACTGTTTTTCATCTGCCTGAGCTTCAGAAGACCCACTCGACCGAGTGGCAAATGCCGACCGCCCGAGTACTAAGAAGCCATCGGCCGAGTGACGACAACTCACTCGGCCGAGCGACTCCCGAAGTGAAGACCCCGGAAGACCCAGACTTACTGGAAATTTACAGGGTTTGTCACTCGGTCGAGTGACTTTTGTCACTCGGCCGAGTGCGACGCGCTGCCTGTAGCGAAAATTGCGGATTTCAGGCTGCGCAGGGGCATTTTGGTCACAGTTTTTTGGACGATTTTGGGGGGTATTTAACCCCTGTTTTTACCCTAGGTTAGGAGGCTTTTTCTCTTAGATTTTTGCAGCTTTTTAGATTAACTTTTTAGCTTTATTCTTGTGATTGGAGAGGAGAAAAAAGTTGATTTTTGTTGGATTATTTGAAGAACTCCATTGGTTTGTGTCTCTCTCCTCTAAAAATACTATTTTTATTGCTTATCTCGATATTGTGATGAATTCTCTTGTTAATTTCATTGATTATTTTTGTGTTTGTACTATGAATTATGAGTAGTCTCCACGTCTTGGGGCGTGGGGATGAACCCTACGAGCCCAATTTCAGATTTGTGATGAATTGGTAGAAATTTTGTTAGAATTGCTATTAGGGTTAGATTGGGATCAATTTACTACGGATGGCTAGGTATTCATATCGATTGGGATTTGCAAGAGATTGGATCCCAATTCGATAGGAAACCCTAGAAATCTGAATTGGGTTGGAATCGAATTTTTGTAGTATCGGTTTGCAAGAGATTGGACCGATACTAGGGTTTCCGGTTGCAATTCCGTGCCGATACCCGTTTGCAAGAGATTGGACGGGTAGGAACTATCCCAACCTAGGTCGTGGCCCGAGTTTGCACGAGAGTGGGCTCGGGGCGCGATTGAACGATGATGTTGATCCTAATGCTAGCTTGCCTAGGGTAGGGTTTACAAGAGATTGGACCCGAACCTAGGATAGCTATTGACCGGCAACAGCGCGAGAGCGTGAGCTAGGTTTTACATTCAGTTGCAACTAGTTCATCCAAAATTTTATTCTAGCAATTTTGATACCAATGAACCGCATTGACGAAATACGGTGAGTAGCGGGGATTCCCCATTCCCTAGACGTTCTTTATTTGATTTGATATCTTCGTATTTTGTCTGACGATTGTGACAGGATCGCCAAAGGCAAATTCTCTCTTTTCTGTTCTTAAATAGCCAGGTTGATTGGAGCAAGCACTTTCATTCGTCCTCCCTGTGTTCGATAACCCGCTCGCCGCTACACCGTGCGCTTGCGGTAAAACTACACAGTCGCACTTTTGGGTTACATTCCTGAGCGATCAAGTTTTTGGCGCCGTTGCCGGGGAAGCGATTGCGTTTGATCTTATCACCCTAGCTATTTCTTCTTTTTGCTTTTTATTTCTTTTTTATTTTTTTTATCTAACCCTTCCACTGAGCTAATCATTTCTTTGAAACTCTGTTTTCTCACTGCATGAACACGAGATCAACGGCGGACCCTGAAGCTATATTATTTGATCCCGAGATTGAGCGTACTGCGCGGAGAATCAGGGCGGAGAGAAGACAAGATCTGGAAGGGAGGTTTATGACCAACCCGGAAACTACGGAACAATTAGCGACAAGAATAGCGAGGATTATTTCTATTCGGGATAGGCTTCGGCCTAAGACCTCTTCTACTACCTCCTCCATTGCCATGCCGGAGTTGGCGGCTGACAAGAATTTCAAGCTGAAGACTGGACTAGTGGTTCTGATGCAGCAGGATCCATTTCATGGGAATGTCCATGAAAATCCCCACTACCACATCCAGCTATTCTTGTCGAAGTGCACCACATTTCAGATGACGGGGGTCTCCATCGATGCCATCAGACTGCGCCTCTTCCCCTTCACATTAAAGGACAAAGCACTTTATTGGTTGAGGACGCAAGCTGAGGGAGTCTTTACCACATGGGACGAGTTGGCGAGTGCATTCATTGACAAGTTCTATCCGCCCTCCAAGACGGTAAAGATTCAGAGCGCTCTTATGTCCTTCAAGCAAGGACCCCAAGAGACGCTCTATGAGGCTTGGGAGCGTTTCAAAGATCTGCAGCACCAGTGCCCGCACCATAGTATTGAAGATTGGGAGCTAGTTCATAGCTTCTACAATGGTCTCCAACCGGGGACCAAGCAAATTATTGATGCCGCGGTGAATGGAGCCATCTTATCAAAGACTCCCGAAGAAGCTACGGCCCTAATTGAGGAGATGGCCTCAAATAATCAACAATGGGGCGACGAGCGAGGACACTCTACGTCCTCCTTGAAGCCAACTAGCATCTATGAGGCGAAGGCCGTAGCGGAACTCACAAGCAAGTTTGATTCTCTCCACAAGGTAGTGGAGAGACTGGAGAAGTTTATCACGGAGCCCCAAGGAACCCCTTCCACATCCGCACCAACGAATCAAATGAGTGATTGGCAAGACCAATCTCAAGCTACATATTTGGGGGGAGAACAAGGAGAGGGATCCTTGGAGCAAGTTCAATATGTCGCGGGGAATCAAGGATATTGGGCCAATCCGGCCACTAGAAACCATCCCGGTTTCTCATATGCAAACAATGAAGGAGCTTTGAACCCACCGCAACAACCACCTCAACAAGCTCGACCACCACCACCACCACAATACTATCCACCGAGGGGGCCTCCACAACAAAATTTCCAACCGAAGCAACAAGTTCCACCCTATAGGCTGCCCGGATACAATCAAGGGTGGAGAAATCAAAACCCCCCACAAGCTCAACAACGATCTGACTTTGAAGCTAGAGTGGAGGAGTTTATGGTCGAGCAAAAGAAGGTCAATGCTTCCTTGAAGGCGGGCCAAGACTCCCTTACAACCGTTGTGGCACAAATCTCGGAGCAATTGGCGTTGCTCAATCGGAATACTCAACAATTGCCGGCTCAACCCGAGCAAAACCCACGGGGCGCCACCGGCCACATCAATGCCGTGGTTGCCGTTACTACTAGAGGCGGGAAGGATACCACCCCCGCCATGATTCCTACCGAGGAGCCCGTGGAGGAAAGTGTAGAGCCAATTGGGCCGGTAGTTGAAGTTGAGAGGGAGAAAGAGCCGCAAGAAAAGGAGAAATCTAGAGCAGAGCAATTGCTTGAAGAGAGGCGCTTCATGCCACCGGTACCATTCCCTCAGAGGCTTGCCAGAGCGAAGATGGAGAAGCGACTAGCGAAGTTTCTCGAATATTTGAGAGGGGTAAGCCTCAATATTCCCTTCCTTGATGCTATTGTTGAGATCCTGACATACGCAAAATTTTTAAAGGATTTGATTTCGGGGAGAAAGAGGAAGGAGAAAATTATGCTCGTCGAGGAGGGCTCTTGGTTCACCAAGAGAGAGAAGGAGCCGGCTAAATTCAAAGACCCGGGGAGTTTTCGGATTCCTTGCACCTTGGGCGGCGTCCCTCTTCAAAAGGCATTGGTGGACCTAGGGGCTAGTGTTAGCCTCATGCCTCTCTCTATGTTCCAATGGCTAAACACCGGGACAAAATTGAAGCCCACCGACATGCGGATACAACTAGCCGATGGGCGAATCACAAGGCCGGTAGGGATTGCAGAGGATATCCCGCTACAAGTCCCGGGGGGCAGTTGCTTGCCATGCGACTTCGTGATTATGGATGTTAAGGAGGAGGGAGACACGTCGTTGATACTTGGACGACCGTTCCTCGCCACCGCCGGTGTCATCGTCGATGTACGAGAAGGAACCCTAACATTGAATGTCGGCAACATCGAGGTGGAGCTTCATATTCCTAAGGCAATGAAACACATGCCTTACCACGAGGAGCTGGACTATATGGACCTCCTTGACGAGGTCATTGAGGAAGCGATCCCCCACTCAATCGGCGCTCTATTCAAAGAAGATTTCGAAGAAGGCCCGGATTTGGACCAAGAAGAGAAGAAAAATGAATCCCCCGACTTCTCCGCTGAAATTGATGAAGGCGACGCTGATGTCGCAAGGATCCAAGAGCTCTGCAAGCTCTCAAAATTAAAGTCTCCGAAGAAAGCTCCGCCGATACGGAAATCGGCGTCACCGGTGAAGCCGAGGACCGGAGCAAACGCTAGCTTGGGGGAGCCACCCCCCAACACTATTCGAGACGAGAGACCACCGAGGGAGAACACGCCGCCGCAACTTCCGAATCCAAGCGTTCTCCCCGGAAAGTTTGACGGGTGCATCTCATATGCACCAAACATCTCGCGTTGATTGCAAATCATAGGGGGGTCGAGCTCACAACCTTAAACGAGCGCTTGTCGGGAGGCAACCCGACGGTTATAGCTTTATTTTTACTTTTCCTTTATTTTTGTTTTAGAAATTTTTAGTGTTTTGAGTCGTTCGCCCAAAAAATTTGTGATAACGGGTCATATTTTTCTTGACAGGAGAGGAGATAGGTAAATCAATCATGAGGAGGATGAACGAGGCGACGAAGAGCGCTCTAGGAATGCGCTCGATGCTTAGGAGGAAGATGAAATCGACTGGAGGAAGAAAAACAGAGTTTAGAGCTCAAACGAAGACAAACAGCAGAAAATAAGGCTCACTCGGCCGAGCATACTAGTCACTCGGCCGAGCACACAAGTTCGTCCGGCCGAGCCGCTCACGAACGAGGGAAGTCTGCTGTACCCAACTCTCTGTTTATTTTTCCGATTTCAGTATAATTGCCACTCGGCCGAGTATATATATTCACTCGGCCGAGTAAAACTGATACACTCCTAGGGCGAGTCTTGCCGAGTAGCTTGAGTCACTCGGCCGAATGGACTTACTCCACTCGGCCGAGGTTGGCAAGGCCACTCGGCCGAGTCATTAGCGGGGGAAAATTTCCCAACATTTTCCATTGAGTACACTCGGCCGAGAGACCTAGTCACTCGGCCGAGTCGTAACTTTTGCTATAAAAAGGGCCGGGGGGTGCGTTTTTCGAAACGAAATAATCCGATTGCGCCCCGACTTCTTGCATTCCCCAGCGCCCGAATCCTCCCCCGTTGCTCACCCGATCGCCCGTCCGCCACCGCCGCTCGGCCGCCCTTCGCCGGCCGACCGCCGCCGCCCCTCGCCCGAGTCGCCGCCGGCGGCCACTGCTCCGGCCGACTCCGGTAACCCCATTTTAGCCTGTTTTCTCCTCTTTTGTGTATTTTTCGAGGATCCATGTGCTTAACGAACCCCAAACCCGAATTAGTTTCAATTTCTATCTATTATACCCCTAATGCCCCATACGTATTGAATATTACTCGCTGATATCTCCATTTCATGCGCAGGTTATATTTGGGAGTTTAGGGGAGCCCAGGGGAGCTTCCAGGGGATGATTTGGGCTACGTGGGGGCGTCGTCTTTGCACGCTTCCATAGCTTTGCACTCGCGGCATGTCGTGGTATATTCTTTCCTTTATTTTACGCACGCCGCATTTTTATTGGTTTTGGTGAGTGCTCGGGGCCCATATGCCGCCCCGGACACGGCCGAGGTCGAGGAGAGCTTCCGCCAAGCGGAAGCGGTCGGATGATGCCGGCCCCTCCAACGAGGTGGAGGACTCTCCTCCGCCTACTCCACCACACCCCATTCACCCAGCACAGCCTGCAGGCCCCGCACACCCCGCACAGCCTGCAGGGCCCGCACAGCCCGCACAGCCCGCACAGCCACTCCCTGCCATGCCACAGCCCGTACCACCGCCTCCGGCTCCACTTGTCGGGCCGCTCGGGATCACGTTCCGAGACGATGCACACCGCGCCGTCTTCGAGCGTATCTCCCAGCGCTCGATCGTACCCTCCAGGTTCGCACACCTTGCAGACCTAGGACGCCTGGGGGTACTCGAGGGGATGCTCATGTTGTACGACAACGTGGGCTGGCGAGATTTCTTCCAGGTGTCGGCGGACACTTTTGTCCGTCCGACACTTGAGGTTCTTAGTTCGATCGCCCGGACCGACGAGGGATGCTCGTTTCGGTTCATGGACCGAGAGTGCCAGGTCACTCTCGGTATGATGAGAGCTTTCTTCTCGTGGCCCGACGTCCCTGGGGCCGACCGTGGTTACGCCCCCACACATATCCCCCCACCTTCCTTCGACGTCGGCGCCTTCTGGGCCCGGATTACAGGTCTTCACGTTGCCTTTGACCCTAGTAGGGCCAAGGCCTCGGCCATCGTCCACCCTTGCCTCTGTATAGCTCAGCGCCTCATGGCGACTACCTTTTTGGCCAGATATGAGCCGGGCACGATGTCCACGCCGGAGCTCTATATGCTCTACGCGATGACACGGCCCAGAGCTCTATCTTGGGAGGGCGATGAGTTGGTCCCCGCCGTCGTGATTGATGTCGCGGCTTGGTTTTTGGACCGCATCATCGTATCGGTGGGCGCTCGCTCACCGATATGCTGCGGCGGCCTGATCACCTTGCTCGCCCTTATGACCGGCGAGGACTTTCCTGACGACCTGCGACGAGCACCGGGCCCAACTTCACTGTCCATAGATGTTATGGCCCGGATGAAGATGCTTCGTCCGCACGGTGAGCGACACTGGGTCTGGCTGCACAGCCCCTTCGGTGCCGATTACATGATTCTTCTGAGCCCAGCTCGGACTCAGATTGCACCGACCCAGGTGGACTGGCTCCCTGCGATGGATGTTCTGATCCCAGCCGCATACGTGCTCGAGGCCGAGCAGGCCCACGCTGCCCATGCTGCCCCCGCAGACCCTGTTGCACCTGCTGAGCCTACCGCCCCTGTTGACCCCGTGGCCCCTCAGCCTGTCCCTGATACTTCTGCTGCTCCCGACACCTCTGTCCACACTTCTGTCGGTGTCGGGAGTACCCTAGCTGAGCCCACCTCCACTGCTTCCACGCCTACGCTCACCACCACTACCACCACTGGCCATCTGTCTGCCGAGCCCATTTCCTCTGCCCCACCCGAGCGCCCGCCGACTATAGTTGAGTGCGGCGAGCCCTCTTTTGCCACCGCCGTTGAGACCTTGGTCTCCACCTCTGTCTCCACCGCTGTTGTATTCTCTGAGAGTGTCGTGGCGTCTGTCCACACTTCTGTTTCACCGACCTCTCTGGCCGCCTCGTCGCCACTTTTGCAATCCTCTTTCATTGCTGCTGCCTCCACTTCTTACCGTCATGTCCAGCCTCACACTGAGGCCAGGCCCACATTTGCGAGCGCAGCACCTTTCGTTCCCTTCCCTGCTGAGCCCATCACCTACGCCACCAGAGTACGCCAGCCCCGACCTACACAGCACAGACCGGTGCGTCCCTCTGCACCACCTCCCCCCGACACTGTACTTCAGAGCATTCGTGCTCTCGAGGGGGCGGTGAGTGGCCTCAGAGGCGACCTTAGGACCCTGTCCTCCACCATCTCTGCGATGGCTGGCCGCTTCGACCTGCTCCCGCATATTCATTACTGCCTTACCCAGGTCCTGGAGCAACTCCCCCGCGTTCCCCCACCCACCCAGCAGGTCACCACCCCCACTCCTGCACACACCCAGCCTGCTGCCACTTCCACACCCACACCCTCTCAGCAGTCTGTTCCACCACCTCCTCCTCCTCCACCTCAGGACGGGGACGGTGCAGCACCACCTTCTTAGGCACCATTGATGCCATCGATTCCTTTTGCAGTTGTGCTGCCCGTCTCAAATGGGTCCTGTTGATTTTTGCCCACACCACCCTCTCCTCACTGTTTTTTGATGCACATTTTGATCATATATTTATATATCATTTTTGGGAGAGCGGGAGAGTTTTTGGTGTCACACCTTTATATTCGTATCACTCCTATATCTGCATGCATCATGTCCGCATCATATTTTTATTTCTTATTTTTCTTTTGTTATTTTATTTTCTTTTTCCCCATGCATGCATCCTCACCTGCCCCTCACATTACTCGTCTCTTGGTGTGCCACACTTCGCACATTGAGGACACTGTGCCATTTAGCTTGGGGGAGTGAGTTCTCACGTTCTTTTTGATTTACCACCTTTATTTTTAGTTTTTTCACGCCATTTTCCGCACTTGCACTCATTTTTATCACTTTTTTCTTTTATTTTACCATGCATCACGTTTTCCTTATTTTCTTTGTGTGTTGCATTGTAATTAGTTTCATTTTCCCTTTGTCTTTATTTCTTTTTCATCTCATGCTAGAGATGACTTTTCTGTGATGATGATTACGTGGCGTTCGCTTTCTCTATATATGCATGCTATATTCGTCATGTCTTAGGTTTTATTTCTGATATCATATGTTGTGACTTGCTTTGCATTTAGAGATAGTAACCCACACTTTTTCCGCATGAAAATGGATGAAATTTTATTATTAGCTGAGTCTGAATATTCATATGTATGCTATCGCAGAAAACACACCAAGATTCACGCATTGAATGCTTATATTTGGAGTACCGTTTTTCTTTTCCCTATATCACTTCTATATGCATGCTTTGTGCATTTCACTTCAGGATGATTGAATGATGTTAGCTATGATAAACCTGGATTAGTTAGCTTTTTTGTGATCAAAACTGAGTAGATTAGATTACCCTGCTGAAGTTGTCGTGCACGTCCTATAGAGTGAACTGAGAGATATATTTATTTCTTTCTCCACAAATCTTGAACATCATTTCTCTATTTTAAAATCATTGGTGATTCTCCCCTTAGCGATTCTATTATATGGCATCTCCCCCGCTATTAATTCCTAGCTCCAAATTTCCCAAAATCAAAGAAAAAAAAGAAAAAATTCTTGTATATCCTTATTTCTCTTTGAGTTGGGATCATTGTGTTTATATGCCATTTAAAAAAAAGAAAAAAAAAGAAAAAAAAAGAGAAAAAAGAGAAAAAGAAAAAAAAGAGAAAAGAGAAAAATCTCAATAAACGATCCCATCTCGTGATCTCTCTTTCTTCCCTCTTTTTGTTTTTATTTTTGTTGCTTTTGGAGCTTTATCGAAATGGGGATGTAAATATTTTTTATGCCACCACGCTTATAGATAAGCTTGGGGGAGGGAATCCATTGATGTGTGAGAGAGTGACTACTTGACGTTGCACGACAACCTAGGCTAAGTAATATTCTATACTCGGTGAGATTATTTTTAGCTTTACGAAGTCCAGTAATCTATGCCTAGCACTCATTTCATGAAATCCACACCTATCTATTCTTTCTATTCTATTGCGTGATACTCTTATACTCCTCATAGAAAGCATTCAATTGAAAAGTGTGTGATCTGCGATTTGTATACCGCTTTAAATGATTCAGACGATGTTAATTCTAAAATTATTCCGTTTTTCATGATTATATCGTTGTTCGTGGGTTTTCTATTTCTATTTGCACTATTATACTATGATATCGAAATAAAATTCTTTGACATGTGTTTTTCATTCGATGCATGCTATAAGAGTAAGCAAAACCCACGTCCTGAGAAAATGATCTAGCAGCTTCCCTCTTCGCTTCCTTCTTTCTTCTTCGTTTTTATTTCGTTTTCGTTTCTCTTCGTTTTTCATTTTTTTCGTCGTTTTAGTTTTCTGAATCCACCGGGTTCGCCTTTTACTTATCTTCCTCGAGGACGAGTAAGAGGTAAGCTTGGGGGATTTTGATCACTCCATATTTTACACTTTTTTCCCGCATGTTTGCATGCCATTTAGATCGCCCAAATCATGTTTTTCACGATATATCGACGAAATTGCGATGCTTTTCACGATTTGTTGTTTTTGTCGTATTTCAGGTGATTTGGAGCGATTTGGAGTGATCTCGAGATACGCCTACTCCAGAGTGTCACCGACGACCTCCCCGAGGGGTATTTCGCCATTGGAGAGGAGAGGAAGAAGAAAGAACGTCGCAGGAGCGACGAGGAGGCCAAAACAAGCTGTTTGGGCATTTTTGGTGTCTCACTCGGCCGAGTGAAGGAGTCACTCGGCCGACTAGTGCCTCTCTCAAAACAATGTGAGCTTTACTCCCAAGCGCAGGAGATCGTGCAAGTAGTATCTGGAGAGTCCAGAGTCGAATCCTCGGGACAAGTCGACCTGAGATAACACAAATTCAACTAATCAAATAAAATATACGGTTAAGAAAACAACCACCTTTGTGAAGGTGAAAAATAGTGTAACGATTTGTAGCAAAGAAAGTGGTTCCTAAAAGTATTACGGTATCACGAAAGTTTGGAATTCGATGAGACAAGTATGCTACGGTTGTGAGTTCATTAGGAGTTCATAGTCGCTGAAATTTCACTTCTTACAATGTCACACGACGCTTCACCCGGTCAAGGCGTGAAGGCGTCGGAAGATAAATCAATGAAAACTAGTCAAAATAGCCTTAAACGTATTACTAGCAATGTTGATTTCATTAAACAATAATCGCAGCGATAAGTTCAGATTAGAGAACACAAATTGGCTAGCCTTATCTGGGCCTAGCCATAGGGCACATCAACAATACCGATAGTAAGCAAATACCCATCAAATACGTTGTAGAAATCAACAAAACTAGCAATTTGGACATGATAATAGGGCTAAAGACATGAGATTTAGCAACTACATACTCCTAACTACATCACAACCATAGCACAAAGAGATTAGCCACGCATGGTGCAATAAAAATCAGTTTTGATAGCAAAATACATCGTTTAGATAGCAAAATACAAAGAAATACACCAAATACGGGGTATAAGTTCAAGAAATTATCACCAAAACTCCTCTTTAGAACCCAAAACTCTCTGAGAATAGGAAGAATAGTCTCTGGAAATTTTCAGAATTTTCTCCTGGAGAAATACGCACAGTAGCCGCTCCAAAAGTCCCAAAATACGCCAGAATACCCCCAAAACCCTAGAAATACGCTTATATAATAGGCATTGCGGGTTTGGGGGTGTTAACGGGTTGAAACCCGCGTCCAAATACGCTTAAAAACCGATCCGCTCATCGTATCGACGCTTCGAAACGAAATCGTTTTTGAAGCGGGATCAATCACCACCGTCCCTTTCAGCGGCATCGCATGGATGCTGGCCACGTGGCCAGAAAATCTGGCCTCCGATCCGCTGCTTTGGGGCTGATCGCATCCGTTCGATCGCGATCGAACGGCCCCAAATTCATCCGCTTTTGTCTTCAGCAGCGGTTCGTTCTTGGCCGTTGGATCGACGATCAACGGTGTAGATTTGTCCGCGTGCTGCGCCAAGATTCGTGCGCCGGCCGTATATACGTATTTTAAACGTATTTCTTTATTTAAATGGTATCCTGCATTCAATAAATCACAGTAATTAGTACAGATCTCAGAAAAATACAAATAAATAGTCGTTGGAATCGTGAGATCGAGACGATGCTAGGAAAAATATAAAAAGTGCAGAAATACTCCATTAATTCGTGTTTTGTGCACAAATATTGTGATTTCTCTAATGAATAATGGTGTACAAAATACGCACATATTAGAGAGCAATTAAGTATTATATAGGCACATCATAGGACTAATTAGGGGGTTAAATAAGCAATATTCAACCCGAATCAACCAGCGAGACACCGCTCGGCCGACCGGATCGGACACGATTTATATGTGCACTCGGCCGAGCATCGGAAGCCACATCGGCCGAGTGACGAGACCCCGTCCGCCCGAGTGGCACTCAGATGAAGCCCATCAAAAATCGCCAACTTACTGTTTTTCGTCTGCCTGAGCTTCAGAAGACCCACTCGGCCGAGTGGCAAATGCCGACCGCCCGAGTACTAAGAAGCCATCGGCCGAGTGACGACAACTCACTCGGCCGAGCGACTCCCAAAGTGAAGACCCCCGAAGACCCAGACTTACTGGAAATTTACAGGGTTTGTCACTCGGCCGAGCGACTTTTGTCACTCGGCCGAGTGCGACGCGCTGCCTGTAGCGAAAATTGCGGATTTCAGGCTGCGCAGGGGCATTTTGGTCACAGTTTTTTGGACGATTTTGGGGGGTATTTAACCCCTGTTTTTACCCTAGGTTAGGAGGCTTTTTCTCTTAGATTTTTGCAGCTTTTTAGATTAAATTTTTAGCTTTATTCTTGTGATTGGAGAGGAGACAAAAGTTGATTTTTGTTGGATTATTTGAAGAACTCCATTGGTTTGTGTCTCTCTCCTCTAAAAATACTATTTTTATTGCTTATCTCGATATTGTGATGAATTCTCTTGTTAATTTCATTGATTATTTTTGTGTTTGTACTATGAATTGTGAGTAGTCTCCACGTCTTGGGGCGTGGGGATGAACCCTACGAGCCCAATTTCAGATTTGTGATGAATTGGTAGAAATTTTGCTAGAATTGCTATTAGGGTTAGATTGGGATCAATTTACTATGGATGGCTAGGTATTCATATCGATTGGGATTTGCAAGAGATTGGATCCCAATTCGATAGGAAACCCTAGAAATCCGAATTGGGTTGGAATCGAATTTTTGTAGTATCGGTTTGCAAGAGATTGGACCGATACTAGGGTTTCCGGTTGCAATTCCGTGCCGATACCCGTTTGCAAGAGATTGGACGGGTAGGAACTATCCCAACCTAGGTCGTGGCCCGAGTTTGCACGAGAGTGGGCTCGGGGCGCGATTGAACGATGATGTTGATCCTAATGCTAGCTTGCCTAGGGTAGGGTTTGCAAGAGATTGGACCCGAACCTAGGATAGCTATAGACCGGCAACAGCGCGAGAGCGTGAGCTAGGTTTTACATTCAGTTGCAACTAGTTCATCCAAAATTTTATTCTAGCAATTTTGATACCAATGAACCGCATTGACGAAATACGGTGAGTAGCGGGGATTCCCCATTCCCTAGACGTTCTTTATTTGATTTGATATCTTCGTACTTTGTCTGACGATTGTGACAGGATCGCCAAAGGCAAATTCTCTCTTTTCTGTTCTTAAATAGCCAGGTTGATTGGAGCAAGCACTTTCATTCGTCCTCCCTGTGTTCGATAACCCGCTCGTCGCTACACCGTGCGCTTGCGGTAAAACTACACGGTCGCACTTTTGGGTTACATTCCGGAGCGATCAATAATAGACGTGCAATCCATTTGAGTCTTTTTATCAATGACTCTGCTAACCCATTTTGGGTATGAACATGTGGCACTGGATGTTCAATTTTTATCCCAGTTTCCAGGCAATATTCTTGAAATTACCGGGAGGTAAATTCCCCAGCATTATACATGCGTATTTTCTTTATTTGGTTTTCTGAAAATTGCGCTCGTAACTTTATTATTTGTGCCAATATCTTTGGAAAAACTAGGTTGCTGGTTGTAACGACCTGTTTTCATCAAGACAAACTATTTACGTATTTGACGAATTTTTCAATTTTTAAACTATTTTATAATGGTTTGCCAGGAGTTTTACGATTTGAAAAAAAATTCTTATAAAAATATTTTGAGATATCAGACTAGCTATGAAGTATTTTAGTAAGTTCGGGTTTCATCAAATACCTCTAAATAATCTGATAAAAATTCATTTTCAGTTATTACCGTTTTGGCTTAATGAATTTATTTTCTATATAACCATCATCAAAATGATTTCAAACTTTTACAGTAACATTCAATGATCATTTAGGGCTTCCCATATTTATTTCGTAATTTTCTGAAGTCAAATTAGTAGAGAACCCGCAAACCCGCTTTCTAAATGTGTTGGCCTAAAACTAGTATTTCCGTAGCTCAAACCCTGAAATGGACTTCGTATTCGCAATCCTCGCGACGATACGATCCCGTGGGTATGTTTTTGTAATTTTTCGGACACGTTTACTAGTAGGGGCAAAATCGTAATTTCGTTACAAAATGATTTTTCACTAATGACTTTTTAACCTCTCTTAATTACATTAACCTAATCAAATTTTAATCCTAAACCTGGATTTAAACATGGGGGGACACGTTTAAAGTTTTCTTCACCTAGTCCTAAAGCTAACCTACCCTAATTAATACCTCGACTAACTAAAGGGTTATTTAATGCTAAATGAAGACTAAGTATTAATGAAATTTACTAATCAACTGTTATCTTAACTTATATAATAACCCCTAACCTATTCCCTTCATCCCTCAGCTAAACCTTAATCCAACTCACGCTCAACCTCTCTCGTTCACTGTCTCTCTCTCCCCTACACACATTCTCTCTCCCATGGCCAACTCACGCACGCACGCTCACCCCTCTCTCACCCCCCCCCCTCTCTCTCTCTCTCTCTCTCTCTCCGACGTGCAGCGCCCACAACCACACGCTGCACCGACCCTCTACCCACGCCCTTCCGCCCATCGCCGACGACGAAGCAGCTCGCCCCGACTCCGTTCCCTCGTCGCTCCTCACAGTGCCCACGACAAACCCCACCGCTCCTCTGGCCTTCGCACGCCTCGTCGACCAACCCCGACGAACCCAGACGCTCGACCACCCTCTGCCGCCCCATCTTCTTGTTTCCTCCCTCCATTGACGATGAGAGCTCCGACGAGCTCGCTGCCACTTCGCTCGACAGCACCCCGAGAGCATAACCCCGCCGCAAAGCCCATAGCAACAGTCAACGCCTTCCTCCAGCTCGAAGCCACACACCGCCGTCGAGCTCCACGTCACACCACTGCTCCTCCGCCATGGCTCCCACCGGCAACCCCTCCGACGCCTTGATGACAATGTCCGCCCCGGAGTCACCGTCGTCGACAAAACCCCCGCCCCTGCTGCATGCTACGCACGAGAAAGCGAAGAAGGTGAGCGCGTACAAACGTATTACGTAAAATACGAAAACGTATTTTCGTAAATACATATTTTAATAATTATTTAAATAGGGTTTATTTGTTTTAAATTAATAGTAAATAATATAGGCCTCAGAAAAATGTGAAACTAGGCTCAGAAAATCAGAAACGACGTTTTGGACCCAATGGTACTAGTTTCATCTCAATCAGATGCTTAATTTTTCTACAATTAATTTTTAAGCCTAAAAGTTAAATAGGATAATTTCATTCAAAAATCAGTAACTTGTTATTTTCACGTAAAATAATACGTGATAAAAATATATGTTAGTGTACTCTTCGAGACGGTCATTTTGGCAGCTCACTTGCAACTTTCGATATAGATTGCATCCAGAATAAATTATTGAAAAATTACGTTACTTAATTAAAATTAGTTTTAAATGGATTTTTGAGTTTTTAAAAATTATAAAAAATACTATAAGCGTTAGAAAATTATTTCCTCCTACGATAAAATCATTTTCATCATATCTAGCCTATAGAAATATTTAGAATACTTTTCTACGACGTTTCAACCAGTTTTAAAAATCAAAACGATCAAATTAAATAAATAGAAATATGGTAGCCTGTAACTGATGAGTACTTTTGTTTGCAGGTACCAATTCTCGTGCACCAGCATCTTTAAAAGCTCTAGCTCCAAACTCATCTTACCACGACGATCTCAAATAGAGTAAGTCACTCTAATTCTAGTTTTAGAAATTTAGATAGTGTACTCGCGATACATTGGACCGTTTGACGTTCTGGAGAAAGTTGGCGAGGTAGCCTACCGCTTAGCCTTGCCGCCATCTTGGGAAGGAGTTCACAATGTTTTCCATGTGTCGCAGCTTCGTCGATACATTAGCGATCCATCTCATGCTGTGGATTTCTCGGAGATTACTGTTCGCCCTGATATGACGTATGACCAGTAGCCAGTGCAGATTCTAGACAGGCGTCAGAAGTCACTTCGGAACAAGGTTGTTGACCGGCGCCCCCGCGATCTGCGGTAAGGGCGCGGTGTCGGTTTACCGCAAGTGCACGGTTAGTGTAGGGTGCGGGAATATCGAACCCAGGGAGGCGAGGTTGTGCTTGGGTCAGGTAGGACCTAAATCACCCCGAGGGGCGAGCTAGCCCGAATCGGTAAATGGTTGTCACGGGAAGAAATAAAGGGTATGAACAATAAAGAAATAAACCCGGGACTTTGGTTTCCGCTCCGACGAGTGGCTCTCGCCGACACGGCCTACGGGTATGGATAACGATCGGGATTAGGGTCTAATGGTGAGACGTTGCCTCTGAAAGTGGTACCGGCGTCCCATGGGCCCGATATTCCGGTCGGTGCCCAGGATGATACACCGGACTTCCCGGATTCGATCAGTGGGCACTCCCGTGTCCATTAACACTGATCGATCCCGGGAGCACTAAGCCCGCAACGATAACTCCCAACGTCTCATCATGCCGCTCCCGCGTGCTAGGATTCGACGTCTACGCTATGGGTGTGAGCTATGGCTAGGGAGTCAACCGCCAAGTTTATTCCCCCTTGGCCCAACGGTCAAAGGCGGTCTTTTTCCCGCCGATGACAATGAAACACCCCGCGTAACCATTAGATTCCTAATCCATATCGATTTCCTAACCCTATGGACACATCGGGAAGAGCCCCCGAAGGGGTTTCCACCAAAATCCCAGATTTGGGAACTACTCACAAAAATCCATGAAAAAGCGATCTAAATAAAAATTAACCGTTGGAATCATAATCGGACGATTGTAATGCGGAAGTAATAGAGTAGATAAGACAATACTAAAATTTGAGAAAGATCTGAAAACTTACAAAAGAGTAACAATTACAGCCGTCACAAAGTGAGAAAACAGTAAAAAACTCGCAGCTCCCGTTTCTGGAACCCTAGGGGTTCTATTTATAGACTCTCGCATCAACCGATCGGTTGACAAGTCAACCGATCGGTTGATCCGTTACAAAATAATAACAGAAAACAGCGAGCTTTCACCCGATCACATGAACCGGTCGGGTGAGTTCTTGAGTGACCGGTTGGATCTTGGAGCCGTCGGGTGAAGCGATCGGTTTGGTGCCCGTGTCTTCAGCTCTTCATCTTCAGCTACAGATGAACCGATCGGGTGAGAGTCACCCGATCGGTTGGCATTTTGCTCGAGAAAACAGAGAACAGACCCCCGCTGAACCGGTCTGAGAACCGGTCGGGTGACTTCCATGTGAGCTCCGGCTGAGACCGGGTGGTGCACGCGTGCATCACCCGATCGGTTGGAAACGACCAACCGACCGGGTGAGGGGCTAAAAGATGTATTCTTTGGCGTATGACCCCCTGGATCACGCGTGACACCTCCCGTTGCTCCGGGGACTTGGGATATCATCGTTAAACGTCCCCTACGTGGTCAACCTCCTGCAAACATGGATAAACAAAGAAAAGTGAAAGAAAACGAGAAAATACAAGAAAACGAATAAAGGACGGCGGAAAAACACGGAGAAACACAAAAGAAAACGTGCGTGAATATATGAAATATAAACGCACGTCAAAATCACCCAAGCTGAACTCTTCCTCGTCCTCGAGGAAGACGAGTGAGAGTAGGAGCTCGGAAGGGAAAAATAGAGAGGAAGAAAGAAAAAGAAAACTCTAAATCCTAGATCGTCCGTCAGAGCCACCAAAATCAAAAACGACACACCAAGCAAGCAAACGCCAAATCACACCACTAAACCTAGGAAAACGAGTCCAAATAAGTGTCGTGGGCCCACGCGGTGAAGCGCGAGTGAGTGTGGTCGTGTGCTAGCAAATGGTGTCGCTTTCTACAATGTGCTATGAGGCTCGATATACACAAATCCAAGATACGACCCAAATATCGATTCGAATTGAATTAAGCGGCGAATATATAGTTCAAGCATGCATGAGAATAGAGAGAATCGAAACGTATCATGCGTCGGGGACTCCACAACTAGGGTTAAGGAAATCACGCCACTACAGCCTAGATACTAGCTAAAAAGTTCCTAAGCCAAGTGTTTTCGATAACGATGGGGGTTGAGATGATGTGGAGTAGAACACTTGGTGCAAATTCTCGCCTTCCCTTTATTCTCGGTAAGTAGGAAAAAATATTCACACTGAAATTTTCTTTTGGGTTTTGGGCATTTGTATTTTTTTGGCTTTTTGGCTATACAAAATTTTTCTTTTCTTCTCTTTTTGGGTTTTTCTTTTCCCTTTTTTTTCTATTTTTTTTTGGATTTTTGGGTTTTTGGCTATACACATGTGCACTCTCCCAAGTGGGAGAATGGTACATGACGAGGGGATTTGCACCAAGTAAAACAAAAAAGAAGTCGAAATCTAATCACTCGGGCAAAGGAAACTATTCTCGCTAAATAGAACATAGGCTAAATGGGTTATCCTAGTCCTTAGTTGTGGAATCCCGACGCATGCGAATTGAAATATACGATATAAATATAGCATGCATATAGTAGAAACAAATACCGCATATTCAAATCGAAGCATGATAATCTAGGGGTCATTCCTGGACAGGTATATAAAGTAAAATCACAAAGCAGAAGCACACCAAATAGATAGGCACGACGCACGACTCACAAGAAAGCTAAGTGGACCCACAATGCGTGAAATGCAAAAGGACTCGAAATCCTAGGGTTAGTGAGTGTGATTATCGATGCAATGCTAGGTGTGTGTGACTTTGTGGCGATTCATCATAGGATTCATCTCTAGGAGAAAGAGCTAAAAAGAAGAAAAGAAAAAATAAAAACACGATGAAAACGACACAAAAAATGAAAAAGAAGGACTCAAACGACGCACACAGTGCGACTCCCCCAAGCTGAAGTTTGCATTGCCCTCAATGCAATATAAGTGAGTACGGGAGGGCAATGAAAATGGGGGGGAATACGCACTGACACAAAAAGAAATGAAAACGAGGAAAACACATAGATGAAACTGAAAAAGAAAGAAAGATCAAAATCAAAAATCAAACGACACGAAAATAAAAATAAAAATAAAACCACACGACACGACACTCAAAAAATGAAAAACAAGCACACACACACACACACACACAAATGAGAAAAACAAACAAAACACGACAGCACGCCAAAATAGACGTCCCCCAAGCTAAACCAGACAGTGCTATCGAAATGATATGATCAATGAAATGTAGAGATATGTAAGGGGGAGTCAAAAACAAAAGAGGTGAATTCAGAAAGCAACACGCAAATAGTCCCCCCCCCGACAGAGACAAAGCAGGGCCCCGAAAAGACAGATGGGCACAAATATGGGGGGGCAAAAGTGGGAGAGAAAAATCAAGCAGGGGCACCACCCTCTGGGGGTGGTGACGGGGGCCTGCGCTGAGGACCAGGAGTCGTGGGGGGTGGAATGTGGAGCTCGGAGACGTCGGGTGGGTCTTCACGGATGTGGCGAATGAAGCTTTGAAGAAACGGGAGGTCTCGGTCGACGGACTCCTCGGTTATCCGACCACCCTGACCAGCTAGGAGGACCATGGCCGCGAATCGGTCGGTATGGTCATCGGTTTGGAATTGCATCCCATATTCGGGATCGTAAACGTGAGGTGGGGAAGTGGTGCGTGGTGTGGTGGATGGATTGGAGGTGGTGGGCTGTGTGCGACGGGTACGACGGGTGGGCCTAGGGTTCAAAGAGCTGGCGTCGGTGGGTTTAACACGGCGGGGAGGCATTGTGTGGGTGTCGTTCGTGTGTGTATGTACGTAAGAGTAAAATGAATTCAACACAAACACGAAATACGACCAACAAGCAAATGGAATATTTGGGGTAAGATTAAAATTAAGCAAAGGAGCGAGTTTACCCAAATGAGATGAAGATAGTTGCTCGTTGACGCCCCGATGCTACTCGATTGGAGCACGCTGTGAAGCCGCATCGATCTCTTCAGCAAGTTTCGAAATTGGGGAAAAACGGGTGGAGGTTAGGGTTTTGTGTGTTGGTGGAATCGAGGAGAATGGAGAGAAATCGATGGTGGATGGGTAGGGGGATGGGGGAAAAGGCGATTGAGGTTGATTGAAGGGAAGAAAGAGGGCAGACGCACGAGGGAGAGGTGAAACGGCGGATCCGGATTCGAAAATGGCGAGTGCGGATCGAACGGGCGGTTGGGGGTATTTATAAGGTTTTAAGTCGAACCGATCGGGTGACTTGTCACCCGATCGGTTGACGATTAGGTCGAAATAGTTGCCGAAGAAATGCTACAGGCGAACCGGTCGGTTGACTTGTCAACCGATCGGTTGGCCGCTCCACTCATTTTCCCGAGAACTTAGGGCTGCTCACCCGGTCGCGTCAATCGATCGCGCTCGAACTCAACTGATCGGTTGATATTCTCCAAAAATTTCCGAGAGTTCTCCCCAGCTCACCCGGTCTGTCACCCGGTCTCCTCATTCTTCAACCGATCGGTTCATCTGGGGACAGATCTCGGCTTGTATCTGATACATCCCAACCGATCGGGTGAGTTGTCAACCGATCGGTTGGGGCTTTGTTTCCTGCAAAAGCCAACAGATTGTCTAAGTCCCTGAACGGATCTTCTCGCGGCTGATTTTATTTATAAAAGTAGATAAAATAAAGTCAAAAATAACGCTAAAAATTGGGGAAAAAGTTTAGAACATGGGTTGCCTCCCATGAAGCGCACTTGTTTAACGTCGTTGGCTCGACGCCCACAAGAGATGTTCACGGTGGTTGATATGGGTGATGCCCGAAGTTCGGCATCTCTTCTTCATTGGAGCTGAAGGCCCTTGGAGTAGTCAGTGGCTGGAGAAATATTTGCTCAACTACCCTCTCCTTGTTCTTGGGATCCGGGGGTTTCTCTTTCGTGTTGGCGCTTCCCGCCATCTTCTTTAGGATCCGGACCTCGTCTTTAGTGAGGTCCATGGGCTCTTTTCCCGTTCTCCTCGCAGGAGGAGCCTTGGGGAACCCGGGAGGGGTCGTTCTTGCTGCACTCGCTTTTCCAGCAGCTTCTTTGTTCTTGGGGCCGTCTTGGTCTTCTAAATCCCCCAAGTCATCGGGGGGTTTCTTAAGAGAATCTCTCAGGAGCTCTCTTCAGCGGCCTTTTCTTCTTCTACCTCAAGCAAATTACACCGAGGGTCATCAGGGGGATCGGGGTACTTCATGGACAACCCCAGATCAAACTCAACTTTTTCTCCGCTGACGTTTAAAGAGAGTTTTCCGTTCTTTACATCAATCAAAACGCCAGCAGTGGCCATGAAAGGCCATCCCGGGATGATGGGGGTGTGTGCGTCTTCAGGCATGTCCATGACTACGAAGTCCACTGGCACATGCACCCCTCTTACATTAACGGGGAGGTCATCCACAATTCCCACCGGATATTTGACCGACCGGTCAGCTAGTTGTAGGGTCATACCGGTGGGCTCTAAATCACCCATTCCTATCCTTTTATACATCGACAAGGGCATCAAACTAACACTCGCTCCGAGATCGACGAGTGCACGGTGAATCTTTACTGCCCCGATCGTGCAAGGAATTGAGAAGCTCCACGGGTCCTTGAGTTTCGGTCGATTTGCCCTCTGGATGAGAGCACTACACTCCGCCGTCAATACTACTTTCTCCTTTCTAGACCCTCTAGTCACCAAATCTTTCAGGAATTTCGCATAGGAGGGGATTGTTTCGATTGCTTCTAGGAAGGGGATTTGCAGGCTCAGGTCCTTTACCATGGCGAAGAACTTGCCATATTTCTCATCAATTTTGGCCTGAGCTAACCGTTGTGGAAATGGCACAACGGGTTTGAACACTTTCGGGCTCCCTTCTTCCTTCTTCTTCTTCTCTTCTTCAGAGACTCCCTCCGGAGTCATAGGATTTGACGACGAAGCACCGGCGTCGTTTGATTTTTCGATCGGTCTCTCAACGACCAATGGTGCTTCCGGTTTGCTAGGGGGCACACTAGTAGGAATTTGTGTCCCGCTTCTCAGAACGATAGCGGACACATTTGTGTGCTCGTGCACGAGTGCCGATGTTTGGGTTGCTCCCCTCTGGTTCACCTCCGGTTGTGGCGGCAATTGGTTTTGTGACCTTGAAAGATTCGCCACTTGTAACCCCAGCTGGGTTACTTGGTCCGTGAGGGTCCGCTGACCCATTTCCAGCTTTTGGTTGATCTTCTCCTGGTTGGTAATATATTGAGTCAAGAGAGACTCAACCGGAGAGACGTCCCTCTGTTGGCCATACTGCTGCTGCTGCTGGAATGGCTGCTGGTTCCTGGGGGCGTAAAATTGTTGCTGAGGTTGCTGCTGAAATGGTTGCTGCTGAACCTGACTCTGCTGTGGCCTAGCCGGCTGATAAGTTTGTTGTTGCGGCTGTTGAGGCGGCGAGGGCTGAAATGGTGGCCGGTAACTGAAGTTTGGGTGGTTCCGGTTGTTTGGAGAGTAGGTCGGGTTGGAATTGGTCCTTGGCGGATACGGCGCATTTCCCGTGGGGTTGTAAAATAGTGCGCTCGCCTGATCCAATGGTGGTGAGATGTCTCCACCGTCGAATTCCCCAAAGAATTCAGACTCTACCGCAGAAATTTGCTGTGTACCGGCCCCACCGGCTCCTACCATTAGCGCGGAGATCTGGGTCGAAAGCAAGTCGAACTTGCTTGAAAGTTTGTCGACGTCCTCGACTCTGTGTATACCCCCGGATCTTGGTGTGGCTCTCTCGTCACACCACCGCTCATTGTTGGATGCCATATTTTCCAGAATATGTCTGACATCTTCCTCGCTCCTAGACATGAAGGAACCCCCAGCCGCGGTGTCCATAGAAGATTTCAGGTCATCCCTCAACCCATTGTAGAACAGATTAATAATCTGCCACTTCGGAAGCTCATGGTGAGGGCATCTTCTTTGCATTTCCTTATATCTCGTCCAAGCTTCATGCAAGGACTCGTGGCTGGCCTGGGAGAAGGAGGAGATCTCACTCCTCAACTTCATGGTCTTCCCCGGAGGAAAGAACTTCGTCAGAAAAGCGTTGGAGAGCTTCTCCCAGGTGTTGAAAGTGTTGGGGTCCTTTCCCCTAAGCCATTGCTTGGCTTTGTCTCGCAAAGAGAAGGGGAACAGCTTCAGACGGATAGCCTTTGTCGTGACACCATTAATCCGGAAGGTGTCACATTTCTCCAAGAAGGAGTCTAGGTGCTCGATCGGGCTCTCCATGGGTGCACCCGCAAACTGGTCCTGCTGGATCCATGTCACTAAAGACGGCTTCAGCTCAAAGCTTTGGGCCGTAATAGCTGGAGAACGGATGGCGGAAGTCGACTCGATGGATGGCATCGAGTACTCCAACAGAGACTTGTGAGGTGGGGTGTTCTCCTCCATGGATTCGGGATCCTCTCTTCTTCGCTTCTCGGCGGCCAAACGCCTAAGGGTGGCGTTAATCTCTGGATCGAGGGGAATCAAGTCGTCAAGACTCCTTGAACTCCTGCGCATGAAAAACAACAAACACCCGTGAAGCGACAAGTGGGAAAGAAACAGATAAAATAAGAAATAAAAATAAGAAAAATAAAAAGAAAAAGGAGAATACGAAAATTATCGCGAGGTAGGGACGTGAGCTAGACACGAGGGTTCAAGAGATCCTAAAATAACAAGCACGTTGCCTCCCCGGCAGCGGCGCCATAAACTTGACCGGTGCCCCCGCGATCTGCGGTAAGGGCGCGGTGTCGGTTTACCGCAAGTGCACGGTTAGTGTAGGGTGCGGGAATATCGAACTCAGGGAGGCGAGGTTGTGCTTGGGTCAGGTAGGACCTAAATCACCCCGAGGGGCGAGCTAGCCCGAATCGGTAAATGGTTGTCACGGGAAGAAATAAAGGGTATGAACAATAAAGAAATAAACCCGGGACTTTGGTTTCCGCTCCGACGAGTGGCTCTCGCCGACACGGCCTACGGGTATGGATAACGATCGGGATTAGGGTCTAATGGTGAGACGTTGCCTCTGAAAGTGGTACCGGCGTCCCATGGGCCCGATATTCCGGTCGGTGCCCAGGATGATACACCGGACTTCCCGGATTCGATCAGTGGGCACTCCCGTGTCCATTAACACTGATTGATCCCGGGAGCACTAAGCCCGCAACGATAACTCCCAACGTCTCATCCTGCCGCTCCCGCGTGCTAGGATTCGACGTCTACGCTATGGGTGTGACTATGGCTAGGGAGTCAACCGCCAAGTTTATTCCCCCTGGCCCAACGGTCAAAGGCGGTCTTTTTCCCGCCGATGACAATGAAACACCCCGCGTAACCGTTAGATTCCTAATCCCTATCGATTTCCTAACCCTATAGACGCATCGGGAAGAGCCCCCGAAGGGGTTTCCACCAAAATCCCAGATTTGGGAACTACTCACAAAACTCCATGAAAAAGCGATCTAAATAAAAATTAACCGTTGGAATCATAATCGGACGATTGTAATGCAGAAGTAATAAAGTAGATAAGACAATACTAAAATTTGAGAAAGATCTGAAAACTTACAAAAGAGTAACAATTACAGCCGTCACAAAGTGAGAAAACAGTAAAAAACTCGCAGCTCCCGTTTCTGGAACCATAGGGGTAGTATTTATAGACTCTCGCATCAACCGATCGGTTGACAAGTCAACCGATCGGTTGATCCGTTACAAAATAATAACAGAAAACGGCGAGCTTTCACCCGATCACATGAACCGGTCGGGTGAGTTCTTGAGTGACTGGTTGGATCTTGGAGCCGTCGGGTGAAGCGATCGGTTTGGTGCCCGTGTCTTCAGCTCTTCATCTTCAGCTACAGATGAACCGATCGGGTGAGAGTCACCCGATCGGTTGGCATTTTGCTCGAGAAAACAGAGAACAGACCCCCGCTGAACCGGTCTGCGAACCGGTCGGGTGACTTCCATGTGAGCTCCGGCTGAGACCGGGTTGTGCACGCGTGCATCACCTGATCGGTTGGAGACGACCAACCGACCGGGTGAGGGGCTGAAAGATGTATTCTTTGGCGTATGACCCCCTGGATCACGCGTGACTCCTCCCGTTGCTCCGGGGACTTGGGATATCATCGTTAAACGTCCCCTACGTGGTCAACCTCCTGCAAACATGGATAAACAAAGAAAAGTGAAAGAAAACGAGAAAATACAAGAAAACGAATAAAAGACGGTGGAAAAACACGGAGAAACACAAAAGAAAACGTGCGTGAATATATGAAATATAAACGCACGTCAGTTGTCAATCTTGTGAGGGTGATGTGGCGACACGGCTCGCCTGGAGAGTCTACTTGGGAGAATGAGGATGAGATGCGAGAGCGTTTCCCACTTTTGTTCCCGGACACGTGAGTGTTGGGAAATTCTGAGGACGGAATTTTTCTTAAGTTGGGGAGGATGTAACGACTGGTTTTCATGTATTTGGACTATTTATATTATATATATATGTTTTTGTGGATTTTCTCCTCATGTGTGGTTTTCATCTCCGTAGCTTTCATTTTCGATCGTTTCGTCGTGATTTTCTAGCTTCTTCCTTAGAATCGTTGGTCTTGGAGTAAGTCATTCGTGACGGGCTTCATATTGGTCATATCTTATTGTTAGATCAAGCCTAGGAGTCTTAGGAATCGATCCCGGAGCTTCGCGCTCCATTTCGGAACTTTCTGTGCACGTTAGCCGGTACAAGAAGGGGAATCGACCGACTAGATGATGATTTAGTCGGTCGGCAAACCTTCATGGACCGACTAGTGGGCTTTGTTAATTATTCAGGAGTTACTGTTTACTTTTAGTCGGTCTAAGAACAATCACCGACCGACTAGATGCTCAACTAGTCGGTCAGAACTTGCTCTCAGACCGACTAGTTTCTGTCAGTAAATTTCACCTAAGTTACTGGTTATCGTTAGTCGGTCCATGAACACTCACCGACCGACTAGGTTGCAAACTAGTCGGTCGACGGGCCTTCACAGACCGACTAATTCATTACCCAGATTTTTCCCTACTTTCGCTGTTTGGTGTTAGTCGGTCACAATTAATCGACCGACCGACTAGTTGTTAAACTAGTCGGTCAGCCACTCTTCTTTGACCGACTAATGACCCCAGAAACCCTAATTTTTGGGCAGCCGCCGGCTGTGCCTATTTAAACCCCCCAAACGTTTTCTTTCTTCATTCATTTCTCCTGAGCCTCCTTCTTCCCCAAATCATCATCCATCTAACCCTAGCCCTCCTCCTTCATCAAGAGCCTCTCCCCCTCTCCATTTTGGCCGGCCACCACCTCTAGGTCGCCGGAAAACCCCCAAAAATCCCCAAAACCCCATTTCTCCAGATTTTTCCCATCCATTCCAGATCTGAACCTTAGGTTCCCCGGATCGTTTCTTCCATTGATGTGCTTGCTTGGCATCGTTCTTCCGCTTCCGATACGGTAATAAATCGATCTCTTAATGTTTTCATAACCCATTGTGTTTTTGTGAAACCCTAATAAAACTAGGTTGGATGTTGTTCTAATATTATTTTTCCATGGCAGCGATCTCATCTCCGTAGTTAGCATTTGTGTGACGGCCTCGTTGATCGTCATCCTCGGTGCTAGGCAAGTGAAACTCGCCACTTAGGGTTTTTGGGCCATGTCTTAGCCCATTTCCTTGCTTTAGCTTAAAAGAGACTAGACGGTGAAAGGATAGCCGTCTGGACGCCATTGACCTAGCTTGACAATGAAGCTTGGTCTGTTACCTTCATCATGCTTGTATGTCACGTTTAATTTCACTTAACGGTACGCGTATTAACTGTTCATGTCATCCATGCATCTTTAACGGCCATGTTTAATTTAAATTAACGGTACGCGAATATCTGTTCATGCCATTGCATTTTGCTTGTCATGTTTAATTTAATTAGCGGTACACGAATAACTGCTCATGTCATTGCATGCTTGAACACTCATCGTGATTGCGTAGCATCGCTACATACTAGTGCTACTTGTTCCGGCTAGGCACCCGTTTTGCGGGCACGACCCTAGGCCAATTACAATTCTGGCTCGTGGTCCAGAAAACGAGCTGAATACAGCCTACGGGCAATAGGGCACTCGCCTGTGTGTGAGTGATCCCTTGTACTTGAATACAGCATGCGGGCAATAGGGCGCTCACATGTGTGTGGGTGATCCCTTGTACTTGTTACTTGGCAATACATGTCACACCTACCACTTGTTACTTGCTACTTGTACTTCACTTGTTACTTCCATACGATACTTGCCATGCACCATACTTTAACTGCTAGGTTGTTAGTTTACCTTTCTTTCAGTTTCCTTGCACAAGTCTTTCGACTTGCTGACATGTGCCCCTTTTCTCTTTTGGGTGACACATGTGTCGCGCCCCGCTTCCCATTATACTTGAGAACGAGGACGCGTACGGGCCCGCTTGGGCTAGAGCGGTGAAACTCCAACCCAATAAGCGTCTGTGGGTAAACCGTAAACAGGTTCTTGCATTTCAAACTCAGAACAAAAGGAAATTTCATTATTATTTCATTGATGTCCAGATTTACAAGTACACAATTAAGGCCAACTTGGCCATTAGATACAGAAACACAAACAGAATTACACTTGAATATGAATACAACAAATATTATTCTTAAGCAGCGTTGCGAATGCACGTTGTTCTCTAGCGACAGATCTCAGCGTCTGGGCACCCTGGTCAAGCTGCTCAGTCCCAGGACTTGCTCCTCTTCAAATCTGTCTAATACCTGACGTATATTTCATTAGACAAGAAATATACGTCAGCGAGGGTCGCTCGGCAAGCTTTTAAAAACGTTAGTAGTAAAATGACCCCCGGCAAGATTTAATATAATTTACAAAACTTTAGAAATGAAAGACACAATATGTTTCCAAAAAGATGAAACATGGCAGCATGAAGCAACATGGGAACATAACATCGTGTAGTGAGTAAATTAGTGAGCAAGCGGAGTGTGGTGCGTAAAGTAGCGGGCACAACAAGGTGTAGTGTGTAAGGTAACCAGCATGGCAAGTGTAGTGTATACAGCAATAGTCGTGACGGTGTAGTGTGTACAGCAATATGTATAGCAAGTGTGGTGTGCACAGCAATATGTATAGCGAGTGTGGTGTGCACAGCAATAGTCGTGACGGTGTAGTGTGTACAGCGGTATGTATAGCAAGTGTGGTGTGTACAGCAATAGTCGATCGTGACAACAATTTTAGCAGTTTACGCTGTAGCTTCAACAGAGGTAAAGAGAAGGGTGCATCAATCATTCAATCAATCTCCTATCTAGTGACAAGCCCAGTGTCTGAGGGGGAGGTGACCAGCATCACACCCAAGTCAACGGGAGCTACCCGTGACTCTATACTCACCGACCCGGCCAGGTGTCGGTCAAGTTCACCACTAGAGTGTAATCCAGCTTTCCAGCCTCTACTACACTAGACTACCCCACCCAAGTGTTCTGCTGGAACACGAGCCAGCCTAATCCATATTACAAACACGAGTCTGTCAACTCACATGACATCACGACTTCACCAATTCGCCTCTTGGGCGCACGAATTCTCAATCTCACGATTTCAAGTTTTCCATCAATCCGTTCCATCAATAACCATTCCATTAAGTGTATACAAGCACGTTAAGTTATCGGCGTGACAGGCATTACTACATGACATAGCATTAGTGATTCTCGTTTTGACAAATGAATGTAACAACACTTTAAAACATGTAGAAAAATAGAATGCGCACTTGCAAATCATAATATCTCAGTTTAACCGTTTTAACTGTAGTGGTATGAAATATGTAAAGAGGTGCACTTGCATATCGGGATATCTCAATTTAAAACAATCGGAGAAAAACAGTGGTAAGAAAGTACACTTGCCTGATGAACGCGTTTTTGGGTGTCCACCTGATCTCGATGAAAGGTGTAGCATATCTGTGAAGTTGGGTTCGCGATATTAAACGGACAGTTCTAAGCTAATAAAATATTAAAGACACATGTACAAATCTACCTATGTAAGGTAACAATTATATATAACATACTCTAACCGTATATAATAATAAGTAACTACATATAAATATATTTATAAAACTGACAACCTGTGAGTTGCAAGCTATGGAGTATAGGATACTGATGTAGGGCAGCCATCATTGAGTGGGTTTGCATAGGTTCTAGGCCTTAGGGTACGGTTTACGAAGGAAACTTTATTAAACACAATTATATATATATATATATATCATAGCCATGGGTAAAGTTCTTACATGCACTCACAGTTCATTCTCCCTTATGCTAACATATGATGATACATTAAAATAACGTGCATGCTTAACTAATCGTAAATATATGTAAGTTGTAAAATAATTTAACCATGCATGTTCCTTATGTGTTTGCAGGGCGACTCCAGTGGCGAGCGGCGACGAACCGGAGAGGGGGGGTTCTCGACGAGCTGCTCGGGTTGTACGGCGGTAAAGGGGGAGGTCTGAGTTGGCGTTTGATCGCGGCTGAGCGGTGAAACCCGGTGGTCGTCGTGAAGTCGGAGGGAAGTCGAGGCGATTCGGAGATTAGGCGCGACGGCGAACGTCCGAGGGGCGATGTCGAGGGTGGCCGTGGGATTGATGGCGGTTGATGGCGTCGCCGAGTTCCCGGTGGCGTGAACGTCGGAGAAGTGAGGTGGGCGGGGACACGGGAACAGGGCGGAGGGCTGGCGGCGTTCGGGGCGAGCGCCTGATGTGGGTCTTGCAGGCAGAGGAGGTGATCCTTGGGCGTCGGACGGTGGTAGAAATGGGGGGTCGCGGTGGCGGATCTGAGCGACTGATCGGAGCAGGGGTTCGGCGGTGGCGAGAGGAGGGGCGCACAGCGACGGGCTGTTATCGAAGGTGGCGGCGGAGATCGGACGGGGGTGGCCTGGGGTCGATGGGAGATGGAGGAGAGTCGGAGGGCAAGGCAAATGGGCGGATGGCGCTGAGCGGCGGAGGAAAGGGGAGGCGCCGTGTGAGGAGAAGGAGGCTGGGCGAGACAGGGGAGGGGTTTCTAATGTAGAGAGAGAACAGGATGGGGTTTAATAGATGAGGGCCTGGGGTTATTTGTTTAGGCTAGGGCTAGGTTTTTGTAGGGGAGGTAGCAGGCTACGGTTTTAAAATTTTATAAAAGCTGTTCATGTGTTTTAGAGAGAGAGGGTAGGGCTAAAGGGTGATGCGGCCTAGGTCAGTGCGTGGGTCCAAGTTGTGTACGTGAGTACAAGACTGGTTCGGCCATAGGGTTAGAAAGTGAGACTAGTTCATTAGGAAATGATATGAAGTCTCGTTAAAATCGGATTAGTATTAAATGAGTTTTATTAGAGGAAATAAGGGCTAATCAAGTATAGGTTTAATGGGTTGTAATAAGGGAAGTTTAAAGGGAAATTAATGGGTTTTATTAGGAAGGTTAGAAAATTAGAAATGAATTTAATAGAAATTGATCTGTTTTAGCTATAATTATTCGGGAAATTATTTAGCAAGATTTATTTAGGAAAGTTTAGTAATTAGGGAAATTAATAGTAATAGCTATTAGAGGAAGGTTTTTGAAATTAAAAGATTTGCTTTTAAATAGGATTGTTTAAGGAATATTTATTAGCAAGAGATAATAGGAAAGTTTTGATTGGGAGAAATAATAACAAAATATTTAAGGTAGGTTTAAATAATGAGCATTAATAATTGGGAGAATTAAGAGCAATGTATAAATAGAAAGTTGAATAATAAAAATAATTAGAGGAAATTAATAGTAAGATGAAAAAGAAAGTTTGAAACTTAAAATTTATAGAGGGGGATTAATGGGGTTTAAATGGGAGAAATACTTCTAAATTATATATAATTTATTAGGCCATACAAAAGGATAAACAAATTTGAAATTTAAACATTTGAAAACATTTGAATTTTGAAAACTTAAAATATTAATAACTAATTTAAATAAATAATCTAATGCAAGTATACTGATGAGTCCAACACATCAAGGATAATATGAGAATTAAGGGTTGGATATGACTGGTCCAGTTTGTAAAAGATTTGATTTGGATATTGATTTAGTAAGATTTTATTAATATAAGAAATATGATTTGTGTGATCCGTTAACTAAGATATGACAATTTATTCGGTTAGGATATCTGATATATTGGGATTAGATATTATCTCCGTTCAATTAAGATATTGGTTAAGATCGAGTTGGCAGGAAATTAATTTGATTAAGGTTTTGATCAAGATATGATTTGATGGATAATCTGATTAGGGTAATCGGATTATTACGATCTCGCCCCTACAAACAACATCAACCAAAGTTCAAGGAGATGTAAACGCGACCGCTAAGTCGCGTCCTTGAGATATGAAAATAATAATAAAACAAATCATATATACTAATACTCTAATAAATCACTATACTAATAGAATACATACTAAATATGTATATACCGAAACATGCCATTACAACATGTTAGATCCCGAGCCTGAGTTTGTCACTGAGGACGTGGTGTTTGCTGACGCTGAGTCAGAGCCAGCATTGATTGAGGACTTCGTGAACACTGGAGATCAGTCTTAGTGTCCTCGTAGAGCTTTCCCTTTTGCTTTCGACTGCTGTAGTTGTCGGTGCGCAGCACCTATACTTTGTTATGTTGTCCCTTTTGTTGGCCTTGTACTTGGCCTTTAGACTCTTTCTTTTAGCCTGGTGGCTTTTCTGGATGTTGAACTTAATTTTCATGTTAGAAAAATTCTGAGATTTGAGATTTTATTTCTGTCTCCCCTTGTGTTATTATTGTTGTTCCGTTTGTGGTTACAGGGACCTGCTTATGTTTTATTGACGCTTATCCGGTTTGGGGCTTCACAGCTCCACTCTCGTGCGGACCTTTTCACGTCTCGCCTCCATTTTAGGGAAGCGGGGCGTGACAGGTTTTGTTGGTGGCCCATGCAGGTCCTCTTCTGTAACTGCGATTATCGGAATAACGATAATAATATTAGAATGTCCAATAAACTAAGTTCGACATCCGAGTCATAAGCTATGAGTCTAATTGTTTCGTTTTCTGTGTCATTAGATGGCAGGAAGGCGATTCACCCGTGGTGGTGGTAGTGGGCCCCCTCATGACGAGGAGCCTGAGCGAGAACCCACCAATGGGGAGATGATGCGGATGATGCTTCAGATGATGCAAGTGCAGCAGGGCGTGCTCCTGCAAGTCCAGAACGCTCCACTTGCTCGAGCTGGTCGGGCAATCCAGGATGCCCCTCGCTCCGAGCCGGGAGCGAAGCAATTTCGGGAGCTGGATCCCGCATATTTTGA
Source organism: Scilla litardierei (assembly GCA_030789695.1). Taxonomy (NCBI): domain Eukaryota; kingdom Viridiplantae; phylum Streptophyta; class Magnoliopsida; order Asparagales; family Asparagaceae; genus Scilla; species Scilla litardierei. The sequence goes on along the minus strand of CM061133.1, from coordinate 99,380,150 downwards.
TGGGTCGGATGGTCCTCTGGCTGCCGATGAGTGGATTCGGAACATTGAGGATAACCTGGAGATGGCGAAGATTAACCTGGCTGGATGGGTTGATTTGGCTAAGAGGCAGCTGAAGGATAATGCCAGAAACTGGTGGGATGCTGAAGAGAAGATGCTGGTGGAGTCGATAGTTTGGGCTACCTTTAAGTCCAGTTTCGATGAGGAGTTCTTTCCGAAGGCTGCTAGGAAGGAGATGCTGCAGCGCTTCATTGACCTGAAGCAAGGGAGCTCGACGGTGGATCAGTACCACCAAGAGTTCATGAGGCTTAGTTGGTTTGCACCGAAGATGGTGCAGGATGCTGATGAGAGGGCTCAGAGGTTCCTGCAGGGATTTGCTTTGGAGCTACAGAGTTTTGTGTCTTCCTCTGATCTAGACTCTTATCAGAAGGTTCTGGTCGCTACGAGGAGGCAGGAGCTGAACCTGAGTCAGAGGAGGGGACATGTTTCAGGAGCTGGGAAGAGGCCTGTGGAGCAGGTCAGAGCGGCGGTTAGACCTGGAATCAGGCCTATCCAGCCTGTTCAGTTCAAGAGGCCAGGAGGGCCTATTCTGAAGACTTGCCATTTCTGCGGCAAGACCGGGCACCTCAGGGATCAGTGTAGGAGGTTCCTGGGGCAGTGTATTGTCTGCGGAGATCCTGCCCATACCATCAGGGAGTGCCCCAAGTCGAAGCAGCCTTGGCGGGCACCCATTGCAGCACAGCCGTTGTAGCAGCGAGCTCATGTGCCCGCTGGACGTGGAGTGCCCCTTGTTCCACAGAGACAGGCCTTTCAGCAGGCTGTTCCACCGAGAGGGCAGGCTTTCCTGATGACTGAGGAGGAGAGCATGGCCATGGATGAGGTTATCACAGGTAACTTCCCTCCTAGCTGTTTCTTCCTTAGTTATGTTTGATTGTTAGATTATGTTGATTGCTTGCATATGATTATTGCTAGACTAGGGCTTGATTGTTAGACTGTTTGTAGGTGTGGTTTTGGTGTGCACGTTTCCTACACGAGTTCTCTTTGACTCTGGTGCATCGATGTGCATTATTTCTCGGAGCTTCGTGGAGAAGCATTCCTTGTCGACGTCCCCTCTTTCCAAGAGTTGGAATATCGTTACAGGGAATGGCGTAGTCTCGATGCATCTTGGTTGCAATTCTTGCCCGTTGGTGGTTTGTGGACATGAGCTTTACGCTGATTTCATTGTCCACGACATCATCAACTATGATGCGGTCCTTGGGATGGACTGGCTTGCGAGCTTCTATGCTACGATTGACTGTCGGAGGAAGAAGGTGGTGTTCGAGATTCCCAGACATCCAGTATTTGAGTTCAGCCGAGGTAGCAGTTCGCTCGGTCCGGCCAGATTTCGGGCCAGGCCGGTGGAGATTGTGACTATGCAGATGGAGCTGGAGAGGCCAGCGGTTGTGCGGGACTTTGATGACGTCTTCCCCGAGGAGATGTCTGTTTTGCCACCTGATCGAGCTTTAGAATTTTCTATTGATCTTGTTCCGGGAGCGCAGCCGATTTCGAAGGCGCCTTATCGTATGGCACCCACTGAGTTGGAGGAATTGCGGAAGCAGCTGGATGAGCTTTTGTAGAAGGGTTATATCAATCCTAGTGTGTCTCCGTGGGGAGCACCGGTGCTGCTGGTGAAGAAGAAGGATAGTTCACGTCGCATGTGCATGGACTATCGGGAGCTGAATGCGGTGACCATCAAGAATAAATACCCGTTGCCTCGCATCGATGATATTTTTGATCAGCTTGGAGGTTCGAGGGTGTTTTCGAAGTTGGATCTGAGGAGTGGTTATCATCAGCTGAAGGTGAAGAAGGGAGATGTTCTGAAGACAGCGTTCATGACGAAGTATGGACACTACGAGTTTGTGGTTATGCCTTTCGGTGTAACCAATGCACCCGCAGTTTTCATGAATCTGATGAATCTAATCTTCTACGACTTTTTGGATAAGTTTGTCGTTATCTTTATTGACGACATTCTGGTCTATTCGAAGTCAGAGGAAGAGCATGCCTTGCACTTGAGGACGGTGTTGGAGATTTTGAGGAAGCATCGGTTGTATGCTAAGTTCTTGAAGTACGAGTTTTGGCTGGACAGAGTTGCTTTTCTCAGGCATGTGGTGACTGGAGATGGTATTTCAGTGGATCCCGAGAAGATCAGGGCCATCAGAGAGTGGCCTGTTCCGTAGTCAGCGTCTGAGATTCGGAGTTTCCTTGGGCTTGCCGGTTACCATCGGCGTTTCATTAAGGACTTTTCCCGTATTGCCGAGCCGATGACCAGATTGACGCGGAAGGATGTATCTTTTGTTTGGTCGGGTGACTGTGAGGATGCCTTTGGTGTTCTGAGGGAGAGATTGATGACGACCCCTATTCTTGTTGTGCCTGATCGCAGCGGTGGATTTGAGATCTTTTGCGATGCTTCTGGCAAGGGTCTCGGTTGTGTGTTGCATCAGCACGGGCATGTTGTGGCGTATGCTTCGCGTCAGCTCAAGGTTCATGAGAAGAATTACCCGACGCATGATTTGGAGTTGGCTGCCGTTGTGTTTGCTCTTAAGATTTGGAGGCACTTCCTGCTGAGTGAGAAAGTGAAGATTTTCACCGATCTCAAAAGCTTGAAGTATATTTTCACTCAGAAGGAGCTCAACATATGACAGCGTCGATGGTTGGAGCTCATGGCGGATTATGAGATTGATTTGCGGTATCACCCTGGCAAGGTGAATGTGGTTCCTGATGCGCTGAGTAGGCTTCCAGCGGTGATGATTTTGACCTCGCAGTGGAGATTGCAGCAGGATTTTTGTGAGTCTGGTGTGGAGATTGTTCTTCCTGGGGAGGCTTCTTCGTTGATGTGTATGCAGATACAGTCGACGATCGTGGATCGGGTCAAGGCTGGCCAGGCCGAGGATCCGAAGCTGGTGAAGATTCGGGAGCAGGTAGAAGCCGGTCTGCGGACTGACTTTTTGATTCATAAGGATGGCTCGCTGAGGTTTGGAGCTAGGTTGTGTGTGCCAGCTGGGGATATTAGAGAGGAGTTGATGGTGGAGGCACATAGTTCGTCGTATTCTGTGCATCCTGGTGGGACCAAGATGTACAAGGATCTTCGTCTGAACTTTTGGTGGCATGGTATGAAGAGGAGTGTGGCTCGGAGTGTAGCCAAGTGTTTGATTTGCCAGCAAGTGAAGGCGGAGCATCAGCGTACGGCAGGGTTGCTACAACCGCTTCCGATTCTGGAGTGGAAGTGGCAGCACATCACTATGGATTTCGTGACTGGACTACCTCGGAGTCGGAAGAAAAATGACGCGATTTGGGTGATCGTAGATCGATTGACCAAATCCGCGCACTTTATTCCATTCCCAGTGGGACAGTCCACTGAGGCGCTAGCGAGGAGATATATGGAGGTAAATTCTTTTGCTCTCCATTTTATTTCCTTTTCCTAGTTTGGATAGTGATGTAACGTGAATCGTGCAGGAGATCGTACGACTTCACGGAGTCCCCGTGAGCATCGTGACGGACAGAGACACGAGGTTCACATCTCAGTTCTGGCAGAATTTGCAGAAGAGTTTGGGTACGCGTCTTAGTTTCAGCACGGCGTACCATCCACAGACGGATGGCCAGTCCAAGAGGACGATTCAGATCTTGGAGGACATGCTGAGGGCGTGCATGTTGGATTTCAAGGGTTCGTGGGAGGACCATCTACATCTGGTAGAGTTTTCTTACAACAACAGCTTCCAGGCGAGTATTGGCATGGCGCCTTTCGCCGCTCTTTATGGGAGGAAATGTCGATCGCCATTGAGTTGGGATGACATTGGTGATCGGGAGCTGTTGGGACCTGAGATGATTGTGGAGGCTGTGGATGTTGTCAGGAACATTCGGGAGAGGTTGAGGATTGCTCAGGACCGTTTTAAGCATTGGGCGGATGCTAAACGGCGTCCTTTGGAGTTTCAACCGGGCGACCATGTGTTCTTGAGGATTTCCCCGAGTCGTGGTGTGATTCGCTTTGGGAAGCGAGGGAAGTTGAGCCCGCGATACATTGGACCGTTTGACATTCTGGAGAAAGTTGGCGAGGTAGCCTACCGCTTAGCCTTGCCGCCATCTTGGGAAGGAGTTCACAATGTTTTCCATGTGTCGCAGCTTCGTCGATACATTAGCGATCCATCTCATGCTGTGGATTTCTCGGAGATTACCGTTCGCCCTGATATGACGTATGACCAGCAGCCAGTGCAGATTCTGGACAGGCGTCAGAAGTCACTTCGGAACAAGGTTGTCAATCTTGTGAGGGTGATGTGGCGACACAGCTCGCCTGGAGAGTCTACTTGGGAGAATGAGGATGAGATGCGAGAGCGTTTCCCACTTTTGTTCCCGGACACGTGAGTGTTGGGAAATTCCGAGGACGAAATTTTTCTTAAGTTGTGGAGGATGTAACGACTGGTTTTCATGTATTTGTACTATTTATATTATATATATATGTTTTGGTGGATTTTCTCCTCATGTGTGGTTTTCATCTCCGTAGCTTTCATTTTCGATCGTTTCGTCGTGATTTTCTAGCTTCTTCCTTAGAATCGTTGGTCTTGGAGTAAGTCATTCGTGACGGGCTTCATATCGGTCATATCTTATTGTTAGATCAAGCCTAGGAGTCTTAGGAATCGATCCCGGAGCTTCGCGCTCCATTTCGGAACTTTCTGTGCACGTTAGCCGGTACAAGAAGGGGAATCGACCGACTAGATGACAATTTAGTTGGTCGGCAAACCTTCATGGACCGACTAGTGGGCTTTGTTAATTATTCAGGAGTTACTGTTTACTTTTAGTCGGTCTAAGAACAATCACCGACTGACTAGATGCTCAACTAGTCGGTCAGAACTTGCTCTCAGACCGACTAGTTTCTGTTAGTAAATTTCACCTAAGTTACTGTTTATCGTTAGTCGGTCCATGAACACTCACCGACCGACTAGGTTGCAAACTAGTCGGTCGACGGGCCTTCACAGACCGACTAATTCATTACCCAGATTTTTCCCTACTTTCGCTGTTTGGTGTTAGTCGGTCACAGTTAATCGACCGACCGACTAGTTGTTAAACTAGTCGGTCAGCCACTCTTCTTTGACCGACTAATGACCCCAGAAACCCTAATTTTTGGACAGCCGCCGGTTGTGCCTATTTAAAACCCCCAAACGTTTTCTTTCTTCATTCATTTCTCCTGAGCCTCCTTCCCCAAATCATCATCCATCTAACCCTAGCCCTCCTCCTTCATCAAGAGCCTCTCCCCCTCTCCATTTTGGCCGGCCACCACCTCTAGGTCGCTGGAAAACCCCCAAAAATCCCCAAAACCCCATTTCTCCAGATTTTTCCCATCCATTCCAGATCTGAACCCTAGGTTCTGATCACTCCTTATTTTACACCTTTTTCCCGCATTTTTGCATGCCATTTAGATCGCCCAAATCATGTTTTTCACGATATATCGACGATATTGCGATGCTTTTCACGATTTGTTGTTTTTGTCGCATTTCAGGTGATTTGGCGCGATTTGGAGTGATCTCGAGATGCGCTTACTCTAGACGGTCACCGACGACCTCCCCGAGAGATATTTTGCTGTTGGAGAGGAGCGGAAGAAGAACGGACGTCGCAGGAGCGACGAGGAGGCCAAAATAAGCAATCTGGGCATTTTTTGTGTCTCACTCGGCCGAGTGGAGGAGCCACTCGGCCGACCAGCGAGACACCGCTCGGCCGACCAGATCAGACACGATTTACCTGTGCACTCGGCCGAGCGACGGAGACCACATCGGCCGAGTGAAGACATCACGTCCGCCCGAGTGGCGCCCAGACGAAGCCCTTCAAAAATCCCCAAGTTTCTGTTTTTCGGCTGCCTGAGCTTCAGAAGACCCACTCGGCCGAGTGGAGAATCCCGTCCGCCCGAGTACAATGAAGCCATCGGCCGAGTGACGACAACTCACTCGGCCGAGCCGCCCCCGAAGTAGAGACCCCTGAAGGCCCCGACTTACTGGAAAATTACAGGGTTTCTCACTCGGCCGAGCGACTTTTGTCACTCGGCCGAGTGCGACGCGCTGCCTGTAGCGAAAATTGCGGAAAACAGGCTGCGCAGGGGTATTTTGGTCACAGTTTTTGGACGATTTTGGGGGCTATTTAACCCCTGTTTTTACCCTAGTTTTGGAGAGCTTCTCCTTAGATTTTTTGCAGCTTTTTAGATTAGCTTTTTAGTTTTATTCTTGAGATTGGAGAGGAGAAAAAGTTTGATTTTTGTTGGATTAATTGAAGAACTCCATTGGTTTGTGTTTCTCTTCTCTAAAAATTCTATTTTTATTGCATATCTCAATATTGTGATGAATTCTATTGCTTATTTCATTGAATATTTTTGTGATCTTGCTATGAATTGTGAGTAGTCGCCACGTCTTGGGGCGTGGGGATGAACCCTACAAACCCAACTTCATATTTGTGATGAATTAGTAGAAATTTTGCTAGAATTGATATCTAGGGATTAGGTTGGGATCAATTTACTACGGTTAGCTAGGAGTTCATACCGATCGGGATTTGCAAGAGATTGGATCCCGATTCGATAGGAAACCCTAGAAATCCGAATTGGGCTGGAATCGAATTTCCGTAGTATCGGTTTGCAAGAGATTGGACCGATACTAGGGTTTCCGGTTGCAATTCCGTGCCAATACCCGTTTGCAAGAGATTGGACGGGTAGGAACTATCCCAATCTAGATCGCGAGCCGAGTTTGCAAGAGATTGGGCTCGGTGCACGATTGGACGATGATGTTGATCCTAATGCTTGCTTTCCTAGGCTAGGGTTTGCAAGAGATTGGACCCAAACCTAGGATAGCTATAGACCGGCAACAGCGCGAGAGCGTGAGCTTGGTTCTACATTCAGTTACAACTAGTCCATCCAAAATCTCAATCTAGCAATTTTGAAACCGACGAACCACATTTATGAGATACGGTGAGTAGCGGGGATTCCCCATTCCCTAGACGTTCTTTATTTGATTGATATTTCCGCACTTTGTCTGACGATTGTGACAGGATCGCCAAAGGCAAATCTTTCTTCTTGAATAGCCAGGTTGATTGGAACAAGCACGGTCATTCGTCCTCCCTGTGTTCGATATCCCGCTCGCTGCTACACCGTGCACTTGCGGTAAAACTACAACCGTTCTTTAGGGTTACGTCCCGGAGCGATCAGGTTCCCCGGATCGTTTCTTCCATTGACGTGCTTGCTCGGCATCGTTCTTCCGCTTCCGATACGGTAATAAATCGATCTCTTAATGTTTTCATAACCCATTGTGTTTTTGTGAAACCCTAATAAAACTAGGTTGGATGTTGTTCTAATATTGTTTTTCCATGGCAGCGATCTCATCTCCGTAGTTAGCATTTGTGTGACGGCCTCGTTGATCGTCATCCTCGGTGCTAGGCAAGTGAAACTCGCCACTTAGGGTTTTTGGGCCATGTCTTAGGCCATTTCCTTGCTTTAGCGTAAAAGAGACTAGACGGTGAAAGGATAGCCGTTTGGACGCCATTGACCTAGCTTGACAACGAAGCTTGGTCCGTCACCTTCATCATGCTTGTATGTCACGTTTAATTTCACTTAACGGTACGCGTATTAACTGTTCATGTCATCCATGCATCTTTAACGGCCATGTTTAATTTAAATTAACAGTACGCGAATATCTGTTCATGCCATTGCATTTTGCCTGTCATGTTTAATTTAATTAGCGGTACGCGAATAACTGCTCATGTCATTGCATGCTTGAACACTCATCGTTATTGCGTAGCATCGCTACATACTAGTGCTACTTGTTCTGGCTAGGCACCCGTTCTGCGGGCACGACCCTAGGCCAATTACAATTCTGGCTCGTGGTCCAGAAAACGAGCTGAATACAGCCTGCGGGCAATAGGGCACTCGCCTGTGTGTGAGTGATCCCTTGTACTTGAATACAGCCTGCGGGCAATAGGGCGCTCACATGTGTGTGGGTGATCCCTTGTACTTGTTACTTGGCAATACATGTCACACCTACCACTTGTTACTTGCTACTTGTACTTCACTTTTTACTTCCATACGATACTTGCCATGCACCATACTTTAACTGCTAGGTTGTTAGCTTACCTTTCTTTCAGTTTCCTTGCACAAGTCTTTCGACTGGATGACATGTGCCCCTTTTCTCTTTTGGGTGACACATGTTAGATCCCGAGCCTGAGTTTGTCGCTGAGGACGTGGTGTTTGCTGACGCTGAGTCAGAGCCCGCGTTGATTGAGGACTTCGTGAACACTGGAGATCAGTCTTAGTGTCCTCGTAGAGCTTTCCCTTTTGCTTTCGACTGCTGTAGTTGTCGGTGCGTAGCACCTATACTTTGTTATGTTGTCCCTTTTGTTGGCCTTGTACTGGGCCTTTAGACTCTTTCTTTTAGCCTGGTGGCTTTTCTGGATGTTGAACTTAATTTTCATGTTGGACAAATTCTGAGATTTGAGATTTTATTTCTGTCTCCCCTTGTGTTATTATTGTTGTTCCGTTTGTGGTTACAGGGACCTGCTTATATTTTATTGACGCTTATCGGGTTTGGGGCTTCACAGCTCCACTCTCGTGCGGACCTTTTCACGTCTCGCCTCCATTTTAGGGAAGCGGGGCGTGACAGGTGCACTTCTGGTTGCATATCGTACACTCAAGCTAAGACTGTTGCACTAGCTTGATTGATACCAGGACCTATGAGGCCATATTGATACGAACAATGATATGAACATTGGACTATGATAATGTATGGGATATTGGGTAGTCTTGAGCTACGAAGTGTGCTGGAGTGACCGGGTCCACCTTTATTTGGTAAGCTGTACCATCACCCTATAGGGGATGGTAGGTAGATATTTCGCGAGTTGCTCCGTGGGATGGGTGCACTTCTGGTTGCATATCGTACACTCGAGCTTAGGCTGTTACACAGTTTGATTGTTGCACTAAGTTGATTGATACCATTGTTTCATCACAACTGCTGACTGGCTACGACTATTCTACTGACTAAGTCGAGACTACTCGAACGTGATAGAACGGTATAATAATGAGCGGTCTTAAATTACTACTGAATCAGTGTCTAGAAAGGAATAGGAAGGGGGTTGGTCAACCAAAGGACTTGTCATGCGGTCTTAGAAGTGACATGTGCCTTCAAACCCTGACTGCCTGGCTGATTTGGGAGTCAAGCTAAACTTCTCATTATTAGGCCCGCCTACACTATTAGATAGCCAAACGACGCTTATATTTTCTTAAGTGTTGCTATATCTACCTAGATGTCTTACCACCGTCATCACATTGCCTGTTGGTCAAAATATTGTTGCTACAATATTCCATGCCACGGTTATTGCTCTCGTACAGTCACCCTTTATTTATGAATTACATGCACTACTTACCACACCTGGGAAGTTACCAATACCTCACTTATCACTCTTACATACCTCTCAGCTCATACTTTACTTTTGATAGATGTATGATCATCTTTTTGTTTACTATAGTCTGTTCCATACTGTTGCACTACTTTATTTCTATTGCTAGAATTGTTGTGACTTACCTACGGTTCCATCTCTGTGGCACTGCAGACGACGTACACATGGAGGTAGATGCTCTTGAGTTAATAGCGCCAGAGTTCGACCCTGAGACAGCAGCTTTCAGAGTTGTTTTCAGTTGTATTTTCTTTCCTTCATGTACGTATGTTGGAACAATTTGTACGATATGGATGTAATAATTGGACACTATTTGGGTATTTTTGTATATCTCTGCATCGTGGCTATTTTGTTTTCACTGGTTAACTTCAGGACCTGCGCAAATATCAAAAAGTAACGGACCCCGTGAATAGGTCGTTAAACTGGTCGATAATAGACACACATACAAATATTTTGAGGATGCATCTATCTGTAGGATCCCATCGTGCGTGGATGGAGGATCGAAAGAGAACTTACGTTAGCGTACGCTGCGCTGTAGTCTCTGAACTTTGCCCTTGGATTCGCCACAACGGTCGTTACTTCGTCACAGAGGATCGAATCAGAGTTTCCACCGTCTAAATCTCTATTTGGAAGAAGAACTAAATGGAAGGGAGAAGAGGAAAAAGTTTGCCTTATGCAAAACTTATGGCATGAAGGATTAGCCTTAAATGCCTTACCCTTGGGTCTTATTTATAGGCTTTAGGGGTAGTTATTGTAGGAAATAACCATATATAAGCTTATTAGCTTATATTAATACCCTTGCTTATCATCTTCTTCATGCACTTATCAAGTGCCTTTATGCAATTATAATGTGCCTTTTTCCAGTTATCGAGTGGTCCTTTTCACACATGAAAAGGTTCCCTTTGCACATGCTTTTATGCACGCGACATCCGAGGTCCGTATACCCTCATACATCCCCTCATGGGTGTATACATGTCGTCCATATCTAACATCTCCCACTCACACTTGAGGGGATTGTAAGGAAACGTCTTTTCCTTTAGTTCTTCAATTTATCATACCGAGAAATAGACCGTGTGACCGTCATGCGTATAGAGTCCGCTGTTGTGCACTTGTTAGAGATACACAACACTCCTTAGGGTGCAAAGTTGAGTAGATCAACACATGTTTACCCTAGATTATTTCTTCACATTTCTTATACTTTATATTCAACAATTGAATCCCATCTGGATTACAATTGGCTGGCCAGCTTTGAATCTCTAAAGTCCAAATGTGAATATGAAATTAATCTTCCTCTTCTTGCGATCCTTTCGATCTTGACTTGACTCGCTTTTCTAACATGCCCCACCGGACCGAATCTACCATAGTCCATAAGCAACATGCTAAGATAGCGATCACCCAGTCAAATCTAAAGGAACCAATTAGAGTCCATAAGGGTAAGAAGTTAAGACACATGTGGTCTTTGGGTCTCACATAATAGTAAACACAATTATTATTCTAACCCAATGGTCAAATGCATACGTAGTATGAATACGTATTACAACATCACTCCTTTCCCAGGGAGCGTATGTCTTAATGATGTTGTAAGGATGATGGTCAGACACCACAATGTCTGACCTTGAGTCCCTTTTTTACTACTCATTGATCTCCTGGACCCACATCTCGCATACGACAGATAAGATTAAAAAATCTTTTTAGATCTTTTGTAAGCATCCATATGATGCAGATCTTCCATACGACCATTTTGTTTAAGTCATGACTCTAAATCATCCGTCTGATGATTTTGACTTTAAACAGGTCTCATCTTTATTTTATCCGTCTGATAGAATAAAGGCGGTTGCTCATGTGAGAGAGCCAACCTCAATCTGTCCGACATACAAAAAAATCCAGTTGAGATTTAAAAGAAATGTACACAAACATTTTCAATAAACTCATATGCAATGTCAAAAAGAAATTATTCTTTTATTAAATTTGATCTTTCATAGACATGGGAATATACATTGATACAACTCAGCTCTTACGCAATCCTTGAGATGATAAGTGTTTGTAAAACACATCTCTGGGGATCGCCTTCGTAAGCGGATCCACTATCATCTCATGCGTAGATATGTATCGTATGTCTACCTTCTTATTTTTATCACAGTCTTTTGCAAATTTGTAGCGGATATCTAGTTATCCTCTTAACCGCTTTCCAGTGCGCTTGCCCTGGATTGGATTGGTAACGACTTACCATTCCAACAGCAAAACAGATGTCCGGTCTTGTACACATCATAGCGTACATAAGACTACCAACTGCACTGGAATATGGAACTTTTTCCATAATTTCTTTTTCCTTTTGGTTCTTAGGACACATCTTCAGACACAAATTATCGCATTTGCTTATAGGAGTATCAATAGACTTACAGTCCTGCATATTAAAACGTTCTAGAACCTTCTTTATATAAGTCTCTTGTGAAAGAGAAAGAAGTTTCTTTGAACGATTCCTTGAAATCATAACTCCAAGGATATATGCGGCTTCTTCCATATCTTTCATCTCAAATATTGATGAAAGCCAAGCATTGATATCCATCACAAAGCCCTTGTCATTTCCGACTATTAAAATGTCATCTACATATAGAGACATAATAACATACTTGCGCTTAATCCTCTTGATATATACACAGTTATCTTCATCAAGCATGGAAAACCCATTTGATAAGACAACTTCTTGAAATCGTATATACCATTGCCTCGAGGATTGTTTAAGACCATATATGGACTTACGAAGTTTACAAACCTTATGTTCGCTTCCTTCTTTTACAAACCCTGTTGATTGTTCCATATAGATCTCCTCGTCCAATTCACCATTGAGAAAGGCAGTCTTTACATCCATTTGATGTAATTCGAGGTCTAAGCAAGCTACCATAGCCAGAATCAAGCGAATCGAGGTAAAACGCACAACAGGTGAGAAGGTCTCTTCGTAGTCTATCCCTTCCTGTTGCGTAAAACCTTTTGCGACAAGACGAGCTTTATATCTGTCTATAGAGCCATCAGCCTTATGCTTGATCTTGAGAACCCATTTGTTCCCAATAGCTCTACGTCCTCTGGGTAAGTCAACCAAGTCCCAGACTTGGTTAACTTTCATGGATTCTAATTCCTCCTTCATCGCTTCTATCCATTTGTCTTTTGCAAGGCATGATACGGCCTGTTTGAAAGTAGCAGGCTCGTCATCTTCTTGTAGTAAAGTCATAAAGGTTTGTGGGAATTCATCCTCAAATCTTAGAGGAGCTAACCTTGTACGACTACTACGTCGTATTTGAGATTCTTCATGTCCTTGTTGACTCGAATTTAGATCAATTCTAATATCACTCCCACTTGGAATGTCGTTAGAAATGCTCCCACTTGGATCATTATTCCCGTATGGAATAGGATTCACATCATTCGTATCATCCGTTGGTGAAGGTTGAAACGTATTTTCGTCTTCACCAAGAATTCTCCCACTCGAATGAGGTAATCCTTCTTGATCATTAATCTCAAATAGAGATAAGTCCTGACTTATCTCGCCCTGTCTTGGAAACTCGTTTTCCAAGAAAGTGACATCCCTCGACTCAAATTCAATTAGTCCGTCATTGTCTTCCTGACCAATGAAAACATAACCTTTGGAGTTTTCTGCGTATCGTATAAAGATACATTTCCTCCCCCTTGGCCCAAGTTTGCCATATTTATGGGAGGAAATATGTGCGTAGGATGCACACCCCCAAGGTTTTAAAATGCTTAAGTCAGGAGACCGTTGGTTCCACAACTCATAAGGAGTGGATCTAACTGATTTCGAGGGTACGCGGTTCAAGATGAAAGTAGCCATCAATAATGCATCACTCCAAAAGGTGATTGGCAAGTTAGCTTGCGCCATCATTGAACGGACCATTTCCATTAAAGTCCTATTCCTCCTTTCAGCAACACCATTTTGTTGAGGAGTATAAGGCATAGTTACCTGATGAACTATGCCCTTTTCATCACAAAGTTCCTTAAAACTTGCTGATTGATATTCACCGCCTCTATCGGTTCGCAAGACCTTAATCTTGCGATCTAATTGATTTTCCACTAAACTCAAATAGTTTTTAAAGCAAGTTAATGCTTCACTTTTGTGGGATATCAAATAGATATTTTCGAATCGGGTGAAGTCATCAATAAAAGTGATGAAGTAGGACTTCCCGTGTCTTGTCTTGACATTCATCGGACCATATATGTCCGAATGGATAAGCTGCAATGGAACCTCGGCCCTTGTGCCGGTTCCAAATGGCTTGCGACAAGATTTCCCTACAAGGCAATGTTCGCAAGTCGACATTTCGACCTTTGAAACATTGGATAGAAGGCCACGTTTGGCAAGTCTATCCATTCGTGTTGGTCCAATGTGACCAAGCCTTGCGTGCCAACAAATTACATCAGATTCATAAATCGAAGAATTTGTAACAATGAAATTTTCATTGAAATTTGAGGAATCATACATAGTATTCAATACAATGAATCCTTTGAAAACATACCCAGAACCAATTAAAGAATTATTACAAGATAGGTCCACATTACAATTATGAAAGAACCAACTATAACCAAGACCCATTAATACAACCACAGATATAATATTCCTTCGAATATCTAGAGCGAAGAGGACATCATGAAGTAAGATAGTGCGGCCGTTGTCCAAGACGAGCTTACACGTCCCAACGCCTTTCACTTCAACACATGTGTTGTTTCCTACATATATCCACTTCGTTCCATGGGGTATCCGATGATACTCCTCGAAGGACCGTCTGTCCCTTGCTATGTGGTCGGTGGCACCTGAATCAATTATCCAAAATGGATTAGATTCCACAAGAAATATTGAACTAGAAACACATATGTAACTAGCATTACAAGTTACCTTGTCACCTCCATCCGTACAAGAACGGGCATAGTGACCTAACTTGTTGCACTTGAAGCACTTGATCCTCAACAAGTCTTTCTTCTTGTGCCATTTCATGTTCCCACCCTTCTGTTTGGGTTTCTTGGTAGACATTGGTTGCTTTTGCTGGTCATTAGCAAACTTCGAGTGATGTTTACGTTTCTTTCCTCCGTGTGAGGAACTAGCAACCATGTGCACTTCTGCACTTGGCTTGGCAGCCGCAAGCCGCTCTTCCTCTAACTCGAGGTGCTTAGAAACATCACTGAAATTCTTGATGCTCTCATTATGAGTGAGATGCATCTTCATTTGTTCCCATTCTATTGGTAGGGAAGGTATGACCGCTTGGATTTGTTGCTCATCAGTGAGCACATGACCTGCATCCTTTAACTCTGAAATAAGATTCGCCATGTGTCGTAGATGCATTCCCATGGAATGATCTCGACGCTTTTTGTACGAATCGAATCTTATAGTTAAAGAGCAAAGTTTGGTCACCGAGGTGCCACCAAACTTCTCCTCTAGCTTGGACCATATGTCCATAGCTAGGTCATATTCTCGGAAGATCCGCATTATGTCGTCTGCCATACTTAACAGCAACGTAATAAGAGCAATCTTGTTTTTCCGAGACCAAGCATCAAAAGCTTCCTTGTCTCTCCTGTGTTGGGCCGTAGTGCCTAACTCAGGTTCAATCATTATGTTCTTCAGAGTTTCGAGCACGTCTTGCTCCTCTAGAACATATTGTATCTTCATGGACCATAGTTTGTAATTATCGCCGTTGAGTTTTTCACATTTGTTTAACTTAGCGACGATGTTCTTAGCAGCGGAAGACATGTCAGTTTTAAAATGCTGCAAAAGACATAAAACAAGTTTGATCAAAAACATTGCATAAAGTTTTCATTTGATAAGTTACTTTCGAAAAATATTGAAGATGTTGCTCTAGAATCGGAAAGAACATCACGATGCCAATCACCATCTAGAACAACTTTTAATATTTCCCCATCACTTTATCAAATAATAGTACTCTTATAGTACTAGCAGCGAAAAAAGCGTTTTTGAAAACGTATTTTGAAAACGTATTTTGCAAACGTATTTTGCAGACGTGTTTTGCAGCGGGAGGCAGTGGCCTGCATCGGCCATTGCCGGGGTCGAACCGTGGCCGTGCCAAGGCCGGATTCCCCTTGCATGGGGTTTTGCCATACGCAACTGCCGCCGGTCCCGTATGGGCCGGCCATGCAGACTCCCCCCATCACCTTGGTCGAGGCCGGGGCTCGGCGGTCCTGGCTTGGCCAGGGCCGGCCTCCTCGGCGTGCCCATGGCCCCTCGGTCAGGGCCTCTGCCCTGGCCGAGGCCGGCCAGGTCCGGCCAGGAGCCCTGGCCGAGGCCAGGGCCTCTGCCCTGACCGTCCAGAGGCCCTGGCCCCTCGACCAGGGCCTCTGCCCTGGCCCCTCGGCCAGGGCCTCTGCCCTGGCCGGCCAGGGCCCATGGCCCCTCGGCCAGGGCCTCTACCCTGGCCGAGCCGAGGCCGGCCAGGGGCCCTGACCCCTCGGCCAGGGCCTCCCCAGAGCTGGGCCGGCATCCTGGCCGGCCCTTGCCCTGACCTCTGCCAGGGCATGGCCCTGGCAGAGGCCAGGGCCAACCAGCCTGGCCTCGGCCAGGGCTGGCCGGGGCCAGGGCCGGCCCCCAGGGCGGGGCCGGCCTCCTGGGCGGGGCCGGCCTCATGGCCGGCCCTGGCCCTGGCCTCTGCCAGGGCATGGCCCTGGCAGAGGCCATGGCCGGCCAGCCTGGCCTCGGCCAGGGTTGGACGGGGCCATGACCGGCCCCCAGGGCGGGGCCGGCCTCCTGGCCGGCCCTGGCCCTGGCCTCTGCCAGGGCATGGCCCTGGCAGAGGCCAGGGCTGGCCAGCCTAGCCTCGGCCAGGGTTGGCCGGGGCCATGAGCATGGCCCTGGCCGAGGCCAGGGCCTGCCTCCTGGCCGGCCCTGGCCCTGGCCGTGGTAAGGGCCCCTTGGCCCTTGTCGGCCGGCCTTGGCCTCTTGGCCATGGCCGGCCTACCCCCTTGAGGGGTCCGGTTACACACCCCCCTCGAAGGGGTGGTGGCTTTGGTGGTCATTGGCCGAAGCCAACCCCCTCCCGCATGGGGAGGGGGGGTGCATAGCCTACATAACCCATATGGCCAAGGCGATCATGCACCAAAGATCTTCTTCTCCGATGAGAATTTTGCAACTTCCATCTTCTCCGATGAGACACCCGTTCATCGAGAAAGTAGTTATGTTTCAATGGCCGTGTGCCAAAACAAAAAAACTAACATACCTTCACGACCGCAAACTTCACGCTCCACATGAAGAGAGTTCACATTCTCTATTGAATGTAGACTCAGCATCCATGAAGAGTACGAGTTTGGCGAGATGAACGGTCAGTTCTTCCCATCACGGAGAGTTCCTGCCATATCCGTAATGACAGAAGACCCTAACGTGAAAAGAACAACTGCTGCGATTCTCTCCGTCACGATGCGCTCCTACCATATCCATAATGGTAGGAAACTCATTCGTGAAAAAGACAACGCCTCGTTCATCGGTGAGACCGGAGCGAACCCATATGGGTCCGATACCAATGTAGGATCCCGTCGCGCATGGATAGAGGATCGAAAGAGAACTTACGTTAGCGTACGCTGCACTGTAGTCTCTGAACTTTGCCCTTGGATTCGTCACAACGGTCGTTACTTCGTCACAGAGGATCGAAGCAGAGTTTCCACCGTCTAAATCTCTATTTGGAAGAAGAACTAAATGGAATGGAGAAGAAGAAAAAGTTTACCTTAAGCAAAACTTATGGCATGAAGGATTAGCCTTAAATGCCTTACCCTTGGGTCTTATTTATAGGCTTTAGGGGTAGTTATTGTAGGAAATAACCATATATAAGCTTATTAGCTTATATTAATACCCTTGCTTATCATCTTCTTCATGCACTTATCAAGTGCCTTTATGCAATTATAATGTGCCTTTTTCCACTTATCGAGTGGTCCTTTTCACACATGAAAAGGTTCCCTTCGCACATGCTTTCATGCACGCGACATCCGAGGTCCGTATACCCTCATACATCCCCTCATGGGTGTATACATGTCGTCCATATCCAACACTATCAGTACCATAAAGTACCGAAAAGGCCCACTTGGGGGGTGGATGGTCCACATTTATCTCCTTGTATTCTTTGGAGGAAGCTTGGAGATTTTTTGTCCGCTTTTAGTGGTGATGGCCTTGTTATTAATTTTCCATTGTAGCAAGGGATGTAAGTGAATTCTCCCTTCTGAAGAATCTTCTAGTTCTTCAAGTCATGCACATAGATTGGGATATGATGTGGTGCATTATAACCGATACAGGGTGGTCGAGTCTATCATGCCAAAGTAAAACCTTAGCTGATGTCAGGCACTTCAGATGCTCCATTAAATTAGATTCCTCTCTTCAAATCTTTGTATAGTAGAGGCCTAATGAAACGCTCTGAAGACGTTCAAGTATGGATTTAACTCCTTTTCTTGAGACGTTACATACAGATATTCTTTTTCGTTTACATTTGATGTTTCTAAGTAGAATCCGTTTAAACGGATGTCCTGGAAACTTAATAAGTTTCTTTTTGAATTCAGAGAGTAATGCATCGTTTTTTTATTTCTGTTCCATTTAGGAGCAACAGTGTTGCGTATCCTGAACCTTCAATAATATTTGATGGCCCTGAAATTGTATTTACTATGCTTTCATATGGTATAATTCTATGAAAATAGCATTTATATTGAAGAATCGTATGTGTTGATGTATTGTCTACTAAGCAGTCATGAGAGTGTTCCATCTATTAAAAGATGAATCATGTAATCACATTTACTTTCAGAAAAACATAATCAAAATTTATTCATACTTCATTTAAACATTAAGATAGCTCTCATAACATTATTTTTCACATAAAGATAAAAATAGCTAATCAAACAAGTCGTCTTTTTCGAAGTCATAAGTAGTGAACTGAACTGGAGCAGTGGTGGTCACCAAATTTATTTCAGCTTTCTTTTTCAAGCTTTCTTTATACAAATCTTGGAGGTGCCGTGGAGTTCTGCACACTCTAGACCAGTGTCCTTTCATGCCACAACTATGGCACTGGTCTTCCCATTCCCTTCAAGGTGGGGTGCATCATTTCTGTTATTGTCATTTCTGTGCCAGTGAACTTCCGCCTCCCTTCATTTCTTTGCTGATGGACTTATCCTCTAGACTTTTTATGTTGGTCCACCCTTCTCTGATTTTCCTTTCTTTTATTATCTTTCTTCTTTTTAGAAGAAGATGCGTTGTGAGCTTCTGTTAAAAGGGGCAGTGCCATGGGTGAATGTAATGAGTGGTAGGGAGAAGCTCTCTATTTTATTCAGTTATGAGTAAAGATGATAGTAGCTCAGATTACTTGATGAACTTTCGTTCATTGTAATGACGCATCAGTATCGCATCTTTTTCATGGAAAGACGTGTACTTCTTTTCCAGCATGTGATCGTCTGAGACTTTCTCATCACACAGCTTCAGGTGTGAGGTGATGCTAAAAGGAGCTGAGTTGTACTCAGCTATAGACTTAAAGTCATGAAGTCTCAGGTTCTCCCACTCATAACGTGCATATGGGATTATAACATCATTCTGATGTTTATATCTGTCCTCAAGGGTAGTCTATAGCCCCAGTGGATCCTTGACCGTAAGGTATTCAGCCTTTAAAGTCTTATCCACATAGCGACGAATATAAATGATGGCTTGCGTATTTTCAATGTCTGTCGCCTTTCCACCTTTTGTAACTACAGAAACAAAGGATTTAGCTCGCATGTGAAATTTAACATCAAGCTACCAACTCAAATAATTTCTTCCTGATGCATCCAGCACTTCGAAATCATCTCTTGCGATTTTTTGTAAGCACAATTTTGCATGAATTAATAATACTGGAAAAAACATTTCCATGCAGAGGCAATTGTTGGGACCTGAGATGGCAAAGAGAACACTAAGAGGGGGTGAATAGTATTTTCGCAAATTAAAATTCCTCTAGAAATCTCCCTAGAATTAATAAAGAGTTACCTATTATTAATCCTAATCAACACAAAATAATACTTGCAATAATAAAGTTAAGCAGTGGAATGTAAATGCAAGTAAATAAATAATAATCGCAAACACCCAGATTTTTATCCTGGTTCCCCACAGCGTTTGTATGTCCAGCCCCTGAAACTCTTGTCGGGCTTTAATCCACTATTATCAATAAATAGAACAAACCATCTCCCGCCAAGAGGATTTACAACCACCTTGCCTACAACAAGGATTTTCCCTTGCCCCACAATCCGAGGACTTTTCCTTGCCTCACAATCCGAGGACTTTCACAAACCCCTTGCCTACAACAAGGATTTCCAACACCCTTATCTCTAAGGGACTCAAAGTAAGATTAGATCCAATACACCAAAATGAATTAAGGGAGATTGGTTTTTACACCCACAAAACCTATAGCTAAGTAAGAATATTAAAATTAGTACTCTAAGTGGCTTATAGGAAATTATCCTTTGATCACACAAAGAATATTGAATTAATTCGTTGTGATCAAGAAGAGATGTTTTCAAAAAATCCTTTAAGAAAATTTAAACTTAAAGTAGAAGGATTTTGAAAGACCAATTAACAATAGCCAAAAATTATTGGTGTTAAAAAGATATAGAAATGAAAACAATAAGATCAGCGATTTTGAAAACTGCTTGACTGCGAACACCTTTGAGAGCGATGAGAACGTTGGGAATTTTTGAGGGAGTTTTGCCTTTAGCTCAAGAATGAAAATTGGTAAGGAAAAAGATTTCAAGGCTTCTCTATTTATAGAGCCAAAAGAGAATTCAAAAGATTTCAAAATGAGTTTGACTTCCGCCCAAAAATCAAGCAAGGAGTAAATGAAAAAGGCAATCAAGGAAGTCAAAAGGCACATCTGATAGTCGACTCACAGAGAGTTTTCAGGAAAAACTCTGCTACAGCAGGAAGTCGACTACCTAACTTTGCTAGTCGACTCCTAGAGTACAAATTTTAGGGAGAAAGCATAAATTAGGGTAGTGAACTACTGGGTGTTTGTAGTTAACTACAAATTAAAACTTAGCTTCTATGGAAAATATGCTCTCAAAAAAGTTTTAAACAAATTTTAAAAACATTTTAGAAAAACAATTTGTGTGTGTGTGCTTATTCTTCTTGGCTTTGACATAATCCTAAGAAAATGAAAAGCAACTCACACACTAGACACTATGAAGAACTTGAAGCCATGGTTGAGCTTGATCTTGTTGCATATGCTTTGCTTGAATTTGAGCTCGTCTTTAGCTTATGCTTGAGCACATTCTTTGAGCTTCATCTTTGAGCTCTTCTTGTGCTTGAATTGAAGCTTTAGAATGTAGACGTTGAATTGCGAGCTAAATTCATCTTCATCTTCATCTTCTAAGAGTGTGGTTGAAGTTCTTCTTCTCGGAGTATGCTTTGAGCTTCACTTAGCTTATTTGCACAACCTACACATCTTAAATAATATGATTATTACATTAACAATATTTGGTGTGAGCATCATCAAAACCACTTTGGGGTTGGACTAGATTTCCCAACACTCTCCCCCTTTTTGATGATGACACCTAAATGAAAAACATATGAATAATATGATTATAAAAACAATGAGTAAGTGTACTTACTCCCCCTGCTTAGATGCGGTTATTATTCATTCATGTTATAGCTTGCTTGACACTTTTTCTCCCCCTTGTCATCATAAAAAAATAATATACATACCAAGTGAAAAAAATTTACATAGGCTCCCCCTCAAAGTTTGCATCATTGAAGTTGAGTCTCCCCCTTAATACATGCATAATATTTTTGATTCTCCCCCTGAAAATGTGCATGTTCTTTGGGATCTTGGGGCAAGCAATTTATTCCCGTCAAATATGTGAGTACCTACAAAAATCAAAATATAGTACTCTTTTCTTTCGAGTCCATATGGTTAAAGATACTATTAATCAATGCAATTAATTAAATTATATTCAATATGCCTTAAACTTGAGTATCCAAAAATATACAATAAGCATAGATACTCAACATTATTAGGTTCATGCAAGATCATCCAATAGGAACCTAAACCCATTTAGGATTTGTTTTCCTAGCATACAAAGAATTTCTAGAATTATGCATATTCATCAAGATATTATGGATATATGCATTTCTATCAAGCAAACTCAAATTCTTTGGAACTCAACACATATTATCATGTAATCTATGCATGGACATAGAATTAATCTTAGCGTATGGATGCATAGTCACATGATTAGAAGAATCCAACTTATGAATGATACTATTTGAAACATTGGATTTCATCAATTTATTGCATGCAATCTTACCATACATGAAATCATATTTCTTTCTAGCAACATTAGCATGCATATTCTTTCTAACATGATTCTTTTTGTCTCTAACAGCATTCTTAATCATGGAATCATGTTTGCATGAAGAAAAAATATTCAAGCTAGCATTTTGCTAGAAATTATCAAATTTAGAAACAAGCTCTTCATGCATACTTTTACTCAATGACAAATCACTAAAAAATGAATTAATTCTATCATTAATACTCTTACATTCTTTCATAAACAAAGTATTTTCTACTACTAGTCTATCATTATCAATTCTCAATTATTCAATAATAGACTTAGCATTATTCAATCTTTCAATAGATTCATCATGCACACGTTTTAAACATTCATAATCATTCAATAAAGCATTATGCGAACTTTTCAAATTATCATGATAAACACGAAGTGAATAATGATCTTTCTTTAAACTCCTATGATCAGGCTTCACAGAACTAAATTTACTTTTTATTGATTTATAATCTTAACTAAATTATTGTCAGCACGAAGTAAATCATTATTGTCATCTTCATCACTAAAGGTATGGTTTACCTCATTATTTGTTTGTGCAGTGTAGCAATCATAAGAACCTTCTCTTTCTTTATTGGAGGATGAGTCTTTAGAGGTATATTCCTCAAGCTCCTTTACCATGTGCCATAGTTGATGAACCGTAGTAGCTCCTGACACAAGACTAATAATTTTGTTACTCAAATTTTTTTGAATATATCCAATTACCTCTCCATCTTTGATTTCCATTTCTTCTTCCTCTTTTGTCCACAGTGACTCAGGTGTGGTAGGTGGGTGATATGGCTTCTCTACGAATCTCCACGAGGTGATGTCTTTGGATTGAATGTAGACTTTCATCCTTCTTTTCCAATCGACATAGTCTGAGCCATCAAAGATATGTGGAAGTTGTCTGCTTGTTGACGCCACCTTGTAACCTCGCTCTGATACCTAGTGTTGGGACTTGAGATGGCAAAGAAAACACTAGAGGGGGTGAATTGTGTTTTCGCAAATTAAAATTCATCTAGAAATCTCCCTATAATTAATAAAGAGTTACCTATTATTAGTCCTAATCAACACAAAATAATACTTGCAATTATAAAGTTAAGCAGCGGAATGTAAATGTAAGTGAATAAATTACAATCGCAAACACACAGATTTTTATCCTGGTTCCCCACAACCTGGGTACGTCCAGTCCCCGAAACTCTTGTCGGGCTTGAATCTACTATTATCGGTAAATAGTACAAACTACCTCCCGCCAAGAGATTTACAACCACCTTGCCTACAACAAGGATTTTTCTGTGCCTCACAATCCGAGAACTTTCACAAACCCCTTGCCTACAACAAGGATTTCCAACACCATTATCTCCAAGGGACTCAAAGTAAGATTAGATCCAATACATCACAAAGAATTAGTGGGGATTGTTTTTTACAACCACAAAACCTATAGCCAACTAAGAATATTGCAATTAGTGCTCTAAGTGGCTTATAGGAAATTCTCCTTTGATCACACAAAGAATATTGAATTAATCTGTTGTGATTAAGAAGAATGTTTTCAAAAAATCCTTTAAGAAAATTTAAATTCAAAGTAGAAGGATTTTGAAAGACCAATTAACAATAGCAAAAAATTATTGATCTTAAAAAGATATAGAAATGAAATCAATAAGATCAGTGATTTTGAAAACTTCTTGGCTACGAACACCTTTTGAGTGCGATGAGAACGTTGAGAATTTTTGAGAGATTTTTAGTTTTAGCTTAAGAATGAAAATTGGTGAGGAAAAAGATCTCAAGGCTTCTCTATTTCTAGAGCCAAAAGAGATTTCAAAATGAGTTTGACTTCAGCCTAAAAATCAAGTAAGGAGTAAATGAGAGAGGCAATCAAGGAAGTCAAAACGCACAGCTGGTGTAGTCGACTACTAGAGAGATTTAAGGAAAAACTCTGCTACAGCTGGTAGTTGACTCCCTAACTTTGGTAGTCGACTCCCAGAGTACAAATTTCAGGGAGAAGGCAGAAATCAGGGTAGTGAACTACTGGGTGTTTGTGTTGACTACAAGTTAAAACTTAGCTTATATGGAAAATATGCTCTTAAATAAGTTTAAAACAAGTTTTAAAAACATTTTAGAAAAACATTTTTTGTGTGTGCATATTCTTCTTGGGTTTGGCATAATCCTAAGAAAATGAAAAGCAACTCACATACTAGACATTATGAAAAACTTGAAGCCATGGTTGAGCTTGATCTTGTTGCATATACTTCGCTTGAATTTGAGCTCCTCTTTAGCTTGAGCTTGAGCACATTCTTTGAGCTTCTTCTTTGAGCTCTTCTTGTGCTTTAACTGAAGCTTTAGAATGTAGATGTTGAATTGCGAGCTAAATTCATCATCTTCTTCTAAGAGTGTGGTTGAAGTTCTTCTTCTCGGAGTACGCTTTGAGCTTCACTTAGCTTATTTGCACAACCTACACATCTCAAATAATATGATTATTACATTAACAACATTTGGTGTGATCCTCATCAAAACCACTTTGGGGTGGGACTACATTTTCCAACGGTAATGAATAAGCTAATTGCATGGATCGGCCAATCCCACATAAAATAATAATGTCCTAAAGTCCATATTACAGTCCATTTTACTCAAATGAAAGCGAAAATTACTTCTTTGGAAACCACTTGGGTCCCATTTTAAAATCTTCAGCTTCAAGAGTGGCCTTCGCCTCCATGGAAAATAGTCATCAGTCTTGGACATTACATATATTTCCTCACTACAATTTCTCTCAAAAGAAAAATAAAAGTGTAGGAAAAGTAAAACGTGGGACTAAACAGCTGATCCAAAACCATAATTATCCATACATGCAAAATTTGTGCTTATTAAACATGTTCATAACACATCGCAGCCATCACAGATTCAGAATAGGATAAACACATCAATTTTAATACTTAATAATTATTCAGACTACGGGGCGATGTCATACACCGTTAGGTTAGGTGACTAACGACAGACTGGTTGCAGGATTCTTCATAATTATTAAGTTAATACCACACAACATAGCATAAGCCTAGAAAATGTGGCAAAAAAGAGTGATGCAATGCATATAAATATGATCCAAAAATAGCATCGTATATTAAAATATGCTTATTAATCAGTTGTGCATATCAGGCTAATTCAAATAAATTTGAATGATGCCCTATTACATTTTATTTATTCTGTAAAAGGAAGAACGTTTCCTTTTTATGTCCCCAAAATATCCCTAAAATCCCCATTTCCCCCCCCCATAAAAATCCCCATTTCATCCCCCTATTTATCCATATTTTGATTTATTTTTAGGCCCCTTGATTCCCCCTATTTATAATTCCATATGAATATTATTGGGCTATGGGCCTAAGGCCCACAAAAATCCCCCTTTTTCAGAAAATGTTTTGGCCGGCAGGCTTTAAGCCTGCAGTGTGGGCTGCATGCTTCAGACCCGCAACCGCTCTGTTTGTTTACAACGATGCGGGTCTAAAAACCTGCAGTGTGGGCTGCGGGTTTCAGGCCCGCAACCCCTCTGTTTTTTTACAAGGCTTGAGGGCCTGAAAGCCCGTAGCTTAGGCTGCGGGCTTCAGGCACGCATGCACTTTTTTTGTTTTTTGTTATGTTTTTTTCTTGTGGACAGGAGCCCACACGTTTCTATGGGCCGGCTTTGGCCCACAACGTAAAGGAATTTTTTTTTGTTTTAAGCTTGAGCCGAAGGCCCAAGCAGTTTCGTGTGTGCGGGGGGAGGCATCAAGGGTTTGTCGCCCCCAACCACAGCTTGGGTTTGGGGGTGGCGGTAGGGGGTGCCGCCATTTCCCACGGCGGGGAGGGGGTCAGTTATCGCCGGCGACGAGGGTGCCTAAATTAATATTTTTTTATTTTTTTTTCAAAATAGTTTTTGAAGACCCCCAAAAAGGGGCAAACGTCGCTGCCAAGAAGCGGCATGCCTCCTCCGTTTGGGGGGAGGAGGGGAAGGGGTCGGTGCAACGGGGTGCCGTCGGGGCCGTAAGTGGGGGCTCGGCAGCGAGGGTGCCGCCGGTGGGGCTGTGAGTGGGGGGTTTAATAGATATTTTTTGTTGTTGTATGGAGGAACCCTAAAATAGGGTTTTTACGATGTTTTTCATAGGATTGACTGTAAAAATCCGTCGTATTTCATCTAGGAAGAATAAAATCGATTTTTCTAGTTTGATCTTGTAAGATCGACGTTGTATGTATCATGATCACGATTTAAAATAAGATTTGAAGTAACACCTCTAGATCTATCCTCCAGATCTAGTGATATTTGATGAACCCTACGCGTGGAGGATGATGAAGCCCGCTCGTGATGGATCTACTGTCTCCTCCTAGCCTTCGGCACGAACGGATTTATGGAACTCACAGAGATCGTGTTGATAACGTGTTATGAATGTGTATCCAAGGGGAAGATCCCGGGCCTTTATTTATAGTGGATGGTAGAGTCTTACATGGATGAGATAAAATAGATACAAGTATTATCACTTTACAACCAACATTATCTATTTACAACAGAAAGCATTTTGTTCCGTGCACATCTATATTGTTTAGCTTCCACAACCTATCCCCAACAAGTTTGGTACCACAACCGATATGAAATCATTTTTTTCAAACGATCATTGGAGAAACCAAATACAAGGAAGCATGTCAAATTCTGTACATATTATTTCATGATTCTAAAAGGTCATTGTGGCAAAACGGCCCAGCGGCCCGGCTTCTAGGCCAGCCCGGCCCAGGCACGGCGGCCGATCAATGGGCCATTGACTGGACCGGACCCAGGGCCGAGGCCGGGCTGGGCTGCCTACCCCGGCCTGGCCCGTGTGCGAACTGCCAACGGGCAGAATTATGCCTGTTGGGCAATAAATAAATTAAAAAAATTTAAATTTTTTTACACATTTAAAAATCTATAAATACCCCCCTCACCCTCTTATTTTCTACACTCATCTATAATCTATTCACTCTCTCAAAATTATCATTCATCAAACTCCCCTCCACCTCTTATTTTCTACACACATCTCTTCCCTCTCTCGACATTCATCAAGCTTTCCACTCTTCCCTCTTATGGTGCAAATAATCTCTGGTCGCTACTCGACAGTTGTACTACCTGGCTCTTCAAGCTCTGATCCATCGCACAGCTCTCGCTACGACCGGGCTCTTCAAGCTCTGATCCATCGTCTCTCGCTATGATCGGGCTCTTCAAGCTCCGATCCATCGTCTCTCGCTACGACCGGGCTCTTCAAGCTCCGATCCATCGTCTCTCGTTACTATTGGGCTCTTCAAGCAAACTTCAATCAGGTTCCTTTAGTTTAAATTTTAACTTAGCATAATGGCTGGACCTTCTGGTTCTAAAAATGTTACTCTGATCATGAATTTTGAGGACACTATTGATCTCGAATATTATACTAATCTAATACGTGCACCACCACTAGAAACACCTTTCTTTAATAATATGGAAGACGCAGAAACCCAAGATTTTATAGATAGCAATAATCCTAGCCCGGACATATATGGGACTACACAGACCATATTTTCACATGTTGCACACACTTACTCTAGTTCACTAGCACAAACCTCTTCACCTGCTGCACATATTCCGACACACGAAACCCAAAAAAGCAACAAAGTCTAGTGTTTGGGATAATTTTTCACGGAAAATGGTAAAAGATAAAGATGGCATCGAACACCTGCGCGCTTTTTGCAATATATGTAGAGCTAATTTTGCTGCCATACATACTGTCGTCACATCACATCTATTAAGTCATATGAAATCCCACGCAAAAAAAGATGCAAGACAAACAACATTAAATTTATATGTATCATCTACCTCTCTAACTGGTTTCTCATATTCTGCTAAAACAATAAGAAAAGAGATAGCTAGATTAGTTTTAAGCCAAGAACTGCCATTCAACTATGATGAAAGCTTTGACTTAGATAGGTTCCACCAAATGGCACTTAACCCTGCTATTAGAAGAGTGTCTAGGAACACTCTTAGAAAATATTATATGAATGCTTTTCATGAAGGAAAAGCTAACATGCATCAAATTTTTATTAATCTAGACTCTAGGATTTCATTAACTTCTGATATATGGTCTACGAAATGGGGCGATTCTTACATATGTCTTACGGCCCATTATGTAGATCATGAATTTCTAATTCAGAAAAGAATTATAGGATTTAAATTGTTAGAGCATGCGCATACTGGTGGGGTTATTGCTAGGCTTTTGATTACTATTTGACGTGAGTATGATATAGCTGAAAAAAATTTCACATTTACTTTTGATAATGCTTATAATAATAATAATGCTATTACTTATTTGAAACGTCAATTAACCCTGATCTAGATGGGTTACTTTTTCATCAAGGTTGTGCATGTCATGTTTTAAACTTAACAGTTCAGGATGGACTTAAAACTGCTTCTATTTATCTTAAAAAGCCTACAACCTAATGGTATTAATTGCAACTAATGCACAAAGGAAGAGGGAATACAAACAGATATGTTGTAGTAACTAGTTGCTATATAGATCCTTTAAATTTAGTGTTCCACTTAGGTGGAATTCAAAGTATCTAATGATACTTTGCATGAAAATGAATAAGACTCAATTAGTGATTATGCAAGTACGCACCTTGCAAATAACATTGATTATGACATTGGGTATTATGAGTGGCAAATTATAGATGAACTGTATGATTTTTTTTGAAATTTTCTACTTATCAACAAAAAAAATTTCTGGGGTATACTACCCCACATCATTTATAGGCTTAGAACAATTAGTTTTGATTTCTTTTTGTATAGAAAAACATAGAGATAATGAGACCCCTATTAATCCTAACATTAGAAATATGATTAATGAAGTGGAGAGAAAACTCCTTAAGTATTGGAATCCAGTTCCTTTGCTATACTCTTTAGCTAAGGTATTTGATCCCCGTATTAAGGAGGAAGGTGTAGCTAACTTATTAGATAAATATTACAAAAACTTGAGAATTAATGCAGAAGAACAGATAGCTAGTTTTAAGAGTAGCTTAACACCCATTTTTTCTTTATATAAGACACGATTAGGGAGTTCTGCACTCACCTCTTCTGGTCAAGCATCTTCTTCTGCTCCAAGTAAGCTCCGCCAGCTTATGGGGAAGAAGAAACAAAGAACAGTAGTCACGGATAGTTCTTCCAGTGAAATGTCTAAGTATTTGGCAAATACATGTCATTTTACTGAAGAATAATTGAATAGTGAGCATTTTGATGTTTGTCACGGTGGAAACAATATAAAACTAGTTATCCAATTCTTTCCATCATGGGTCGTGATTTGCTAGCTATACCCATATATATTGTTGCTTCATAATCTGCTTTTAGTACAGGTAGTCGCATTCTTAGCAACAAGAGGTCAAGGCCGAAGGCAGATATAGTCGAAGTGGCGGTTTGTGCGAAAGATTGGTTCAAGGCTGAAGCGAGGACCCAACATGAAATTGACCTTTCTGAAGACTCTAAAGAAGAAGAAGCAGCAGCAGCAGAGACTTGGTTCTATATTTCTTTACTTGTATTAGATTTCTTTTTTGGCCATTGTATGAGGGGTAAGGCAGGCCAACGTATGTCCCCCCTTCAAAAAAATTTCAATTAATACAATTTAAAGGTTCAACCCGGGACCTTCGAGAATTTTGGGATTAAAAAATTTTCTTCCCACAACTTAAGATGTTACATTTACTATTTATATTTATAAGTTACAAATTTATTTATAAGATTTACTATATAAATTTTTTTATAAGTTACTTATATTTTTATAACATATATATGAATTTTTTTAGATCTATTCCTTATTTATTATATTTTTAAAAAAATTAAATATGTTGCTTATTTATTTTATAAGCTACTTATATTTTTCCAACACTTAATATGTTACAATTACTATTTATATTTATACGTTACTAATTTATTTATAAGATTTTTATTTTTTTTATAAGTTAAACTATTTATTTTCTAATTTACTTATATTTTTCCAACAATTATAAATTTTATAAGTTACATATATTAATTTTTTAACTTACTTATATTTTTACAACATTTAAATTTAATAGAAGGATTTTAAATTTTTTCCGATTTTTTGAGATTTAGTACATATTTTTTTATTTTTTTTATTTTTTTATTTTTTTAGTATTTAAAAAAGGGCCCGGGCCGGCTCGGCCAGGCCAGGTGGGGGTTGCTCCCTGCCCGGGCCAGGCCGGGCGGGGGTTGCCCCGGGTTTGGAAGTAGCCCGGGCCGGCCCAGCCTTTGGCCCGGTCAAGCCAGGCCAGGGCCAGGCCGGGCCGTTTTGACACCATGACTAAAAGGTGATCATATAGACATTTTAACGGGTGACATGCAGATTTGATTGGAGTGATGGGGTTTGTTCATGGATGGGGGGGAGAGAGAGTTTGTTGGGGTGAGTTTTAAACAGAAGGGAGAGGGGAGGTTTGGAACCCATGCCTTAAGGGCATGTGTTTTTTTGAAAGATAAGAGAGAGACTATATTAAAATTGTACACTCCTATACATAGTGGTAGTCCGAAGGATACTAGGCACAATAAAGAGAGGAGAGGACACATGCGTCGTCACTCCCTACTATCAACCTGTACCTAAGTTCTAACCGCTCAGACTACTCAAACAAAACTCAAAGAGAGATATACCAGTATTTCTAAACTCTATGACTGTCGACCAAAATAAAACAATACAGAAATTAAACAGCAGCCCCACATCTTAGCCTACATCCAGAACACCCCAATTGTCCAGAGCTTCCGTAATTGAGGCGTCGCACTCATCCGCTTCCTGAGTCCGCATCGCAACTCTAACATCGGCCTCAATCTCTGCAAAGAGCATGATCTTGGTGCGACAGGTTTTTTCAAAGATACGCCGGTTTCACTCCCTCCATAAATGCCACGCATAGCCGATAGGATTAGTTTAGCTAGCAGGCACAGTATAATGACATTTTCGATATTAATTGATCATATAGAAGCCATGTGACCATCAAATGTTAGGGAATATATGCAATTATGTCAATTACTTGAATTGACATATCTCATTCAAATTATAGTAAGCTATTTGGTCCTCTTTATCTATGTAATTCTTGTGGATTTGAGCATGCATCTGTGAGGTTACAATAGGATTACATGGATAAAGTCATTGGAGATGAATGTGACGTACATTGGGATCGTGAAAAGATTATGATAATGAGGCCCAATGGTATCTTCTAAAATGTTTCTGGTTGTTGGAATATCAAGAAATGGATAACGATATTCCAGATAGACCATTATGCATTGAGCTCAACCATTGGATGGTAGTGGCCGGCCTTAGAGCCACTAGATGTGGAAAAATCGTGAGACAATACCATGTGCGTGTACTACAAGTTCACAGGAACGACTCTTTGAGATACTTCTATTCGGTATTCATACTCTGAATGTCAACAGAAGGCTCTCAGGTGACAGTAGGTGCTGCATAGTTCTTAATGACCTGAGATATGCTAAAGGACCTTGCACATGGAAGGCTATACTTAGGCTTTTACCAAACATCGGTATAACACCTGATGTGTAAGTACTCGATGTTTATAGTTAGAAGCGGGTGAAGGGAGTGGCCATCAAGATGTGATTCGTCTTATTCGGTATGAGAGGTTAGTATTGCACAGACTCAAATGTGATTCATAGTTAAGTCCTTGACCAAGGCAGACAGATAAACTTGTTAAAGTAATAAGTTCTATCTAAACGTTTAGCTATGAGGATTTCATTTCACTCTGGATATAAGGTGTAGTGGGGTTTGATAGGAAGCCATACCCTAGACACCTTAGCGACATAGTGACGACGAAGGGACCAGACTACACTAAATCTGTTACTCTAAGGCCCAGGATTTGGTTCGTAGAGATTCCAGTCTCTATGCCAACTAATCAACATCGTTTTTTTCAATGAGGGTGATGGGATGTGCGTCTAGTGCCTCTGCTGCACCTAGAACATAATATGATCGTGCTCGTTAGGATCGGGCTATTAGAGTCACACAAGGTGACGATCTCTCACGAGAAACGAAGGAATGAGCTTCATGTACATGTGATGTATGGGATCGATCACAAGAGTTGTGATCAAGATTATTAGAGATAGAATGGCATGTCACAATGAGTTGTACATGCAGTGGTAGAAATATTCGTAAAGATTTACGAATGTTCCGAGAAAAAGAAGAAAGACATAAACTTCAAACCAAACACCTAAAGTTGGTTAGTCGACTAATGATGCTTCAATATTCGACTAACCAGCATGCAGGAAAAACAGAAGTCTGTTAGCCGACTAGTACTTTAACACTAGTCTCATCTAGGCACTAGTCGACTAGTTCATAAGCATTAGTCGACTAATTGGTCTAGATGCATAAGGGACTGTGGTTCATTGTTTGGATGCATGTTTGATTCAATTATTGGATCTAAAATAAATCAAACAAAAAGAGTTGACTCTAATATGAATTCTAAGTGTTAGGATATTCATGGGAGCTTTTGGTTTGATTAATCCACCTTATAATAGCAAGTGATTTGAATTCAAATCAAGAGTCCTGATATGATTAGAAAACCTTTTCTTTGTGCCTCCTTCTGAACATGTTTTTGGATAAAGTTGGAATCTAGTAGAATTCCTCCTCCTCTCTTTATATAAGTAGTGCAGCCATATAGCTTTCAATGAGAGATTAATTTTTCCACATAACTCTTGACCTTGAATTACAAGGTTACTCACAAGATGATGATGGGTGTCTTTTGCATGCTCTTGCATGTAATTCTAAAGGTAGAGTAATCTCATTGGAGGATTTTTGTTAAAACCATGCAAGTGTTGCATGGGTTTCTCCCTTCAATACAACTCATGCACCATGATGATTTCTCATGCAAGTTGATTTTTCACATGCGTGAAAATCAAATGGAGTCGCACACAAGCCCATGCATGGTTAACTTACTCCATTCATGTGTTACCTATAAGAAGGATGTGGCGTGTATCCATGGTCTCATGCACTTGATATCAATGCAAGAGTTGTGTCAAGATGAAGATCTTACTTCTCCTCCTTTCAATCCATAGCTACAATGATTGGGAGTCAAGTGCAAGCTCAAAAGCAACTCGTGGATCATAATTGGGTAGTCATCGATGTGCGACATCTATAGCACCATGATGGATAAAGTGGCAACGCTTTTGACATCACTAGAAGAGTTTTGGATCTGCAAATATCGTGTAAGAATATCCGTGCAAAGGTATGACTTTTTAATCGGTACTAATTTCAAGTATTGAAGTAGATCTTGGTTATTATATGCTAGTCATAGAAAATTTTGAATTTCCAGTCTTCTGCTGCATTGCTAAATACTTTAGCATACCTAGCTTATTCTCTTACAGTGGTATCAACACCATACTGCATATCTTAAGATTATGAAATTGATTAAAAGGGATTCTTATTCATCACAAATCAATTATATATCAATTCTTAAATACGATTTGCACAAATACTATATGCATGCACTCATGAATAATTAAATATAGATATTTATTTATAACAATATCATGATTGCATAAATTAGTCGAAGCACTAAATTAGTCTACTAGAGGGTAACCAATAGTTGACTAATCAAGAAACTAGTCAACTAATCATATGGGGCTAGTTGACTAGTTTACCATCAGCTAATTTGGGTAACTTGGTGATTGTGGATTAGTCGATTAGTGTATGATGTCTAGTCGACTAATGCCGTAATTTACAGTGGGATTTTTTCCCTAATTGTGATTTTTAAATTTTTGAGTTTCAATTATTAACACAAAAGTTACGTTCGATCTTGAGGTGCATATATGAATAATCACTATAGCATTGCAAAGATCAAGTGTTGATCTTTTGCATAAGGAGGAATATAAATTGATTATTTTCGCTCCAAACATTAGAGATTTTGCATTGAATATGCAATATGTGATATTGCATATGTGTGATGTTTTAAAGTCCGTAAAATCAATTTTAGTAACGCCCCGCTCTCTAGGATACCCGAAAAGTACGAATCCATCCCAAATATTCCCAGAGCAGCGAGTGTAAAGAAGAAAGAGAAATGAAAGGAAAGAGATGTTGAGTATTGGACTTCTCCCTACTTGGTGTTGATGATGAGCAAATATAAATACTTGTGACTAATCCCATATTTGTAGTTAATCCATTGCCTAAGCATATCATGAAGATCAATTAGCAATGGATGTCACTTAAGGATCAATCAAAGCATGAAAAGAGGATTGGATGATCAAAGATGATGAATGAAGCTCCTAGAAGACTTCAAGCTCAATCTTTGGATAGAAGAGATGCTATTACAAGATGTAATCTTTTTATTCTATTCTAGTATGTAGCTTAGAAGTAGAACTATGTTGGAGCACATACACACATCTTTATTTCTATTCTAGGAAATCATTATATCACGTTTCATTATCATACAATTCACATTTTCAAAGCATGTGCATTTTGGTATTTCAACAGGCGACTGCTGAATGTTTTACATGTGCCTGTCTCCAAACAGTCGCATGTATTTTGTTCTACAGGCATCTCTTTTGCACATACTTTATCAGTTGGTTTTTGGGCTTTCAACTATAACTTTATTCAGGCGACTGATGTACGAAACACAGGTGCATGTCCAAGTTACAGGAGCCTGTGATTTGTTAGTTAGTCGCATGTCTCTCTCTTGCCCAAAGATCATTTTCTTTTTCATACAGCCAGACGACTGATGTTGAATTAACAGTCGCCTACCCAAGGCACATGCGACTATGAATGCTTCAACAGTCGCATGTCGATTCTTTCTCTACAACTCTGCTCTCTGGAAAGTTTCACTTATTATGGACAGACGACTGATGTTAGTTTCATAGTCGCCTGCCCATGGCACAGATGCATGTGAGTTCCACATCAGTCGCATGTCATGTCTTCCCAAAACTTTCTGAGTTTTCTCAACTTACTCACGTTTCGCTCATTCGCCTGTAGAAGGTTTCTCAGTCACCTATTAGGTTTACAAGCGCCTGTCATACCTTCATCAATCAACTATCCTACGTGGTAAGTTACCGTTTGAATTCTCACCTACCCTCTGACACGATGCAGCAATCGAATGTGGGTTCTTCATCAGTCGACTGTCGAGTGTGTAAATTCTATCTGTTGGCTGTTTCTCCACGGATTTCAAAGGGTTTTTGGGGATTCTGTTTAAGGATTTTAAAGAACCTATAAAGAATGCTTCTACTGTTCCATTGAGGGGTTACTCATCTACTTGATCATCTCTTGAAAACCCAAAGCTTTCATCTTCAAGTTTTCAAAGCTCTCAAATTCAAAAGCCCTAGATTTCCAATCTCATCCTCTCTTGCTCTCCAACCTAGAATCAAAGTGATATCCTCTAGGTAATTGGTGGTGACAAGAGAAATGGCTTTTCTCTCTTCTTGGAAGAGACTTCCACACATAACACACTTGCTCCTTCAATTTCTACTTCAAGGCATAGGTGATTATAAGTGTTGCTTTTTCATTATTTCATATCTTTTGATATTAGTTTTACCCTCGGTTTGTGAGAGTTGTTTGCTTGATCCCAGGTTGTGGGAGTCAAGGACATCGATTGTGTTTCCATTTCACTTGTATGATTGCTACAAGTGAGTTTAAAGAAAACATCAAGTTAGGGTTCTATAACTTGAGTATCTGGAGGTATCCGAGTGGAAGGGATGTAGGATTACTCGGAACAAGTTGGGAGTTGACTTGGGTAATCCGAACCCTTGAAACATACTTTGTGTTAGCATTGTTTCATTTTGGGTTTATTTATAATTTTGCATGTATTGTTGGATAGGAATTTAAATTGGTATAACTATCGTTTAAATTCTATAAACACTATTCAACCCCCCTTCTAGTATTTTCCTCATAGCCATGGTCCTTACAAGAGAAGTGCACAGCAACCAGTAGGCACTATGCACGTACTGAGAAGTACATATAATGCTCCAACTGAAATAATATAGATTATACATCTCAAAGAACTCAACACAAAGCAGACAACATTTACATTATATTAAAAGTACACTACATATGCATTCATTGTACAGAGGGTACAAGAGGAAATCAAAAGAGAAATCCTAGAAAACCCCACAAAAGGACGAAAATGTCCACACCTGGTACAACTCACTCCCTAGACTACCCGTGAGAACCAAATGAATAGAGTCACCATCTATGGGGTCCATCTCTGGGTAATCTTCTGAGTCAAGTCCTCATATATCTGCACTGCTTCTAATCCTGGAAAAAGTAAATGGGACACATCAATGCGTGACCTTGTAGGATAATCTAATTACGCTAGGTAGGGTCTGTCTCAGAATTGTTCTACCTACCTACAGTTTGGTCACTAACTGTAAACATGTCAATTATTAATGCATAAGAAATGAAGTATTCAGATAGGTACTGAAAAGAAAGATTACCGAATTGATGTGCATAAAGGGAAGTAAACATCGTAGACAAGTTTTAAATTGTAAGAATTACAGAATTAATAAGCATAAAGTAAAATCAGACAATCACACATATGCACATAATGCATGTGAAATGCTTATGAATGTGTATGCAACAGCTAAGGGATTCTATCTATGCCAGCATGCCTATAACGTGCACATCTCCAGATGTGGCACTATGATGGATTCAAGAGGTGGCCCCGGTAATTTCCCTCGACTCCTACCATGGCACTTTGCTCCACTATGTTTCATACATCACATCTCATATATCACATTTCACTTTCTCCTCTCTTTTCATATGCCATAGCAAGTATGATGTGTACATATTTTCCATGTTTTTACTGCATATTTTCATATCATTTCGACCGCCCAAAGTTCACATTTCTATATCTTATCGTGCTTTTCAATATATATTTGATTCTCGTAGTGTTCTGTGGATTTCCAGGAACTTTGGTATGATTTGGAGCAAAACTGGATGGTGGACACGGACATCGAGGAAAAAGCATCAACATCGTCGCATATGATGAGTTGAAGCCACTGGAGAAGCAGGATAGCAAAGAAGAAATAAAGGAAGAAGAGGAAGGAAGGAAAGAAAGAGCAAGAGCTTACCATGGCAAATAATGCCATATCGCTCGGCCGAGTGTACCACACGCTCGACCAAGCTAAAGCTACAAGAGAGAAGGGAAAGTTGAAGGCCAAGAAGTGTTTCCAAGCATCATGTCGCTCAATCGAGCGACCCACCTCACTCGATCGAGTACGATCTGCAGATGAACCACATTTTACCTTGTAAGTCTATGTGTAATTAGCTCGATCGAGCGGCTGTCCCGCTCGACCGAGCGGCCTCCCTTCCTGATGAGCTGAAAGAAAGAGCATAACTCTCTGCTTAATTAGCTTGGTCGAGCGGATACCCCGCTCGACAGAGCAACCTCCCTCTTCGCAAGACCAAGGACTACAGCTCCCAGATGGATCTCGGTCGAGCAACTACATTGCTCAGCCGAGCGGCCCCTTTGCCTGGACGTGAGACATGAAGCCATAAGAGAGGGATCGGCTGAGCGGCTGCCCCGCTCGGCCGAGCACGTCACCGATGGCCTTCAATTTTAGGGCTTCTTAACGTGTTTCTGGGTTAATTTTCTTGAAACCCGCAATTTTTAGGGTTTTGTATATAAGTTAACGAAATTTTAGATTAGGTTAAGCTTTGTTTTGCTGAGATTAGGGTGAGCCGTCATTTTGGAGAGGGGATTCTTGTTGCTTATTCTACGGATTTCATCTTTTGTGAACGATTCAATCTCTATTCTTTCTATATACTTTTATTCCTTATTGCATTCTCTGCGTTTTGATATTGATTTCAATATGTTTGACATATTGGTGATGAATCTTGCCATAGATTTTGCTATTGTTGCTATTGTGATGTCTGAGTAGTGCTCTTCTAGGGTTTAGGAATCAACCCTAGGATCCTAGGAATTGGATGTTAAGTTAACTGTAGTTGAACAAATCTAGGTGCACTATGTAGTTTGAACAAGGGTTTTGGGGGATTAGCCCTAGAATTGGAGGATTGCGAAAGTAGCTCCATATTATAGGAAAAATCACCACGAATTTGATTAGGGCTTAGTGGCCGCTTCATAGGGTTCGTGATCACGAAAGTGACTCGTGTGCTAGGGGTGATTACTAATCCCTAATCCACTAGTCGGTGACTACAAGAGTAGCCCGATTGCTAGAACCAACCGTAATGTAGTATCTTAATCCTAGATCATGAGAGCGGGTACGGATTGTGATACGGGAACCAGTATCAAGTGTAATGCACGTATTCCTATGCAAAGTTGATTGTGAAGTAAAGATGTGCATAGGGATACATTAGACGAGTAAGACAACGAAAGTTAAGTACTCGTTCTCATTTCTGGATGTGACGTTCTTACCCTCATTCATCGTTCAACAAAAGGAAACTTAACCTGATATCCAAGCCCGAAAGACCTAGCGGGGATTCCCAATTGCCCTGGATTTTATTAAATCTTGTTAAACCCATTTTATGTGACAACCAATCTTTCCGTGACAACCCTCTGACCATGTATTCTCCCTCAAACAACAAGCTAAACACTAAACAACTTCCTCCCCAGAGTTTGACAATATTTATATTCTGCAACCACCGTGCACTTGCGGTGATTCGTGCCCCCCGGGTGTAAGTCCAGGAGCTGAACAAAGTGTCACATACCACTTTCATTTCAACATTCGCTTTTATCTCGCATCAGTTTATCGCATGCATAATGAAGTATAATAAAGGAAATTAACAAGATTGTACAATGGCATGGAATAGTTAACATGAATAATTGCATATTTGACAAAACATGGTCACATCTAAATTAACATGGATAGGGGCTTAGAACACACACATATAGCATATAACATAATCAAGCATCGTATTAACATCATAGAGTTCTCTTCTATGCATATAGAAACATAGATGTAACATGTGGAGTATGTATACATAATTAGCATGAACTTTAGACAACGCATGGCATGGTCATTGGCTCATATGGCTTAGACATGAAGCACAACGATTAACTTGTCATTTACAGCATCAGAATCAACTTCGAATATGAATCACAAGCCAAAAACCAACCCAGGTCGTTTGGACAAATCCACACGACCGTGTGGAGCATAACGTCCGGACCCAGCAAGACATAACCACACGGTCATTTGGGGCCTCCACACGACCGTGTGTAATAAGAATCAGCAGTATAAAATGGGCAGCCACTCAGTCGTTTGGTCAGGCCACACGACCATGTGTGAAGGAATACACAGCCCAGATTGACACGGTCGTTTCGAGAACGACATGACCATGTCATCAAGTCTTGGGTCGTTCTACAGCAACTCGTCTGAGTCTAAGTCGAAATGGGCATACTCTTACTTGGTCAGTGACACGACCGTATCTAAGTCAACACGGTCGTGTGGAAGCACTGCCGTTGGCTTTGGGATCTAAGGTCGATCGAGACAACCGTGTTGCGATCATGTCAATTGAACGATGTCGAATTTCTACGAAAAACGCACAACTACTTCTACGCAATTCTTGGGAAATAACCCTAACTAGAGTAGATAGATCTCCTACCGTGTTAAGTCCTTTTCTTGGAGTCTTTGG
Organism: Scilla litardierei; assembly: GCA_030789695.1. NCBI lineage: Eukaryota > Viridiplantae > Streptophyta > Magnoliopsida > Asparagales > Asparagaceae > Scilla > Scilla litardierei. Next base: position 99,340,797 of record CM061133.1, on the reverse strand, counting down.
TTCTTCTTCTCCTTGAAGAACTTCCAATTCTCAAGCTTTCTCCAATGGTGAAGGTTATTATGGTTTCGTAATTAGTGGAGGTGGTGGTGGATGCACTGGTGGTGAAGGAGGTGGAACAATGATGTTGCAGGGGGGTTCGGTCAAAGAGGAGGAAGGGAGGAGCAAGTGGTGGGGTTGGGGGTTGTGTGAGGAAGAAGATGGGTTTGCAGGTCCTTGCGTGAAGGGGAAGAGAAGAGAGAGATGAGGGGTTTTGACTGGCTTCTTCCTTTTACTTCCCCCTTTTTTCTTTTTTCTTTCTCTTAAAATGATCTCCCATCCTCATCATCTTTTTCTTTTGCTAATCAAGAGATAAATGTCTCATTTGGTGGCATTTCTAGGTTAAAAGAGGTTTAGGTAGTGACACATTATGGGTATAGGTGTTCTTCTAGGAAAATTCTAAATTTAAATTTTTGAAAAATTAGAAATACATCTACTAATACTATTTGCCCCTCACAATACCATGTATTCCATCCAATACTTCATCCACTATGAATCAAATGGTGTTTTTAAAAATTATTTAAAACAATTATATCATTTTTAAAAATTAAGGAAAATTCTCGAAAATACACAACAATAAAAATCGTATCACTACGACCAAAAATACGTATATAATACCAGTATACGTGAATACATGGTATTATAATTTTGAATCTAAGATTTTATTTTCATGATATTGTTATGAGATAACAAACTGGTTTCATGTAAATCTTGGAAGAATTTTACTTGGATGTGTTTATTACACATGATTTGTTTGCAATAATATGCTTTGTTACATGAATTGCTCTCAAAAATATATCACTTGCTTAAATTACTTAATTATCTTTATAATGTGATTATTGGCTAAATAATTATGAGGATCATGAGATCGCACTGCCATTAGTAATATAACCGAATGGTACATGGTCTTGTGGTCCGAATAATTATTGAGCAATTTTATTGGATTATTTTTGCTTTGCTTGCGCATAATAATTATAAAGATTCTGCGACCGCTCAGCTGTTAGTTATCTAACCTAATAGTGTAGGATGTTGGCTCATGGTCCAACTAATTACCATGCAATCATTTAATATGATTAAATGTTGTGTTGTTGCTCGTGAAATATAAATCATTTGCAAATTGATCGCTCGTGTATCATATTTTGCATAAAAATCTAATTAATTCAATTAATTAGTAGATCTAAACCCAAGGAAGTTAGAATTACAACAGAATCGTTGATAGTTACTTGATTTTAAATTTTGTTTATTCATATTTAGTGTCTAAGTAAGGCATGTTTTGAGAGGCTTTGGTATTTCAGTCTCTGAAAAACATCCCTATCCTTACATGGCTTTTCATTGCCAATTGGTTAGCATAAATTTCATGTCCAATTGAATCAACATGACTTAGTTTTTCTAACTATATTAAATCCATTATGTTTAAATTCCTTTGTATGATTATCGTACATATCCATCGTTTCAAAGATGTGTACTTCGATTGATACTATAGTTGTTGGCGAAGGTCAAGCCTTAGTTTTCTAATCATAAGTAATGCATCTTTGCTGCCATAAGATGGATTCCGGGGGTGTGAAATATGTTCATGTTGGCGAAGGTCAAAGGCACATACGTAGCACCCTACTGAATACGAAATGCATGGGAAGGACTTAACTAGACTTTATGGTTTGTTGGCAAAGATCAAGGTCATAAAAGGCTAGGGGCAAAAACCATATTAGGAATTATAAGGAGTTGTAATTGACAAAGAGTTTGTTTACCTTCTATGGAGTGCGAAAACTAGTAGGCAAAGGTAAAGGTTGTCAAACCATGACAGTTGGATCCCAATATCTACTAAGAAATTATAAAGATAATCTTTGTTTATCTTTTGGGTTGAATATATTTGCAAAATTAGTAGGAGAAATAATTAGATAAAAACCAATATTGTTATGAGTGAGGGAGGCCTTTGGCCTCCCCACCTCTCTATCCCTCCATTACTCCCCACTACTTAGTAGTGGGGACCCTTGGTATTTCATGGATATGAATATATAGAGAACCATGGCTATGAGCCATGGTTACTCCTTCTTTAAGTTTATTCAACACGTTATCAACACCTTGCTCTAAGAAACATTCATGCACATCAAATTTTCTTCTCTTATAAAAGCGAAGGAATCAATTTCTTGGCTATTTTGATAGCCACCATTGCATGAAGGTTGCGCTATGGAATCTATTCTCGTTGGCGGCTCTTTCGCCGATGTCGCAAGGATGTGGATCATATTATTCTCTTCAGATCTCTTTTTCCAGATTTTTCCGGTTAGAGATAATTCATCGATCCGTAATAAATTTTTAGATCTAAAACTAGATTAGGATGAATCTGTTTAGATCTAATATTATTGGACCAATAATAATAGCATATCAAAGTTAAATTGTGGTGTCCCTAATTTTGGGATGGATTTCTTTTTGTTTGATTTGTAATGTTTGGTATGTGGCGACGTGTTCTGTTTTTAGTTTCAGAGAAATTCGTTCTTTTGATGCTTTAAATATCATTGAAACAATTTTAAGGCATGATCAATTGTGTGCATGCATCTATCTCATGCACTGTTAGTATGAAGTTTAAAATCTTCAACATTGTTGCATAATTCTTCATGTATGGAATTGTGTACGACGTAACCTTCGTGTTACTGTAATATCGGATCTATGAGCAAAAGCCATACACTTAACGATTGACCTTCATATATTTAATATAGAAAAATGTCTAAGCTATTTATTTGTGGGTTTATTTGAATGGAATCTGAGGCCATTTGTTCCGGCCTGAAGCCTGTGATTCTGACGCTGCTAGATCGGAATCTGGCACGGATTCTGATTGGCTTTGATCATATCCGAAGGACATTGATCGGCGCCCCTGCAGCGACGATCGGCATGCCTGAAGCATGGCCGTCCCCCGCATGTACAAAGATGGGGCATGTGGAGTCGCTGTCCAGCCCTTCCCATGCCCTGGCCGCGACCCGATGGGGATATTAATGTGTGGCAAATTTATTATGCCAAATTTATTATGCTCGGTCAAAAGGTGCAGATGCAATCTTTTAATTGCTGTTGTGTTGCCTGATCTTGATATCAAATATATGACCATAATCTGCCACAAGCTTGGGCTAGCAGCATTGGTTGAGGTATTTGCCATTTTGATGTAATCTGTGCTTTTGATTCCCTAATAATAAGTGCTTTCAAGAATTATTTAGTTCTGGTAGACCGAGAAGTTAACAAATGCCAGAACATAAGAAATTGTGCATGATTTATATGATTACTCTAGACTATGATCTGCTGATGCTATCACTTTTCTAATGGTGACTCTTTTCGGTCTTGTAAAATCTGCTTCAGTGAAAAGAGTTTTTCGGGTTCCAGATGTAACTTTGTCTTCTCAGGCCGCGCCCCCTCCCCCCCCCCACACTCTGTCTAGCCGGAAAAAGGGGAGGACGGGGGCGCTGCTTCGGCCCATGGGCCTGCAGCCCAATACTAGAATATTTAAGTTTTATTGGATGTTTGGGGCCTGAAGCTCTAACATAAGCCCAATAGGCTTTTAAAGTAATTAAAAAATGATTTTATATCAGTTTTCCACTATAATTTCCTTAAAATTAGCAGAAAAATCCAGAAATTGCTGGAAAATTCTGTAAAAATTAGGAAACATCAAATGATTAATTTTGCCAACTCTTTGGTTGATTTGGTTCATAATATTAATTATTTGTTTCATATTATGTTAAATTCAACAAAAATGCAAATTATATAAAACTTGGACTTAAATTTTATCCTTCACGATTTAATAATTACAAATACCCTGAGACTGCTTTGTCGTTAGTTACCTAACCTAACGGGTAATGACGTTTTCCCGTGGTCCAAGTAATTATTAAACATAATTTTAATATAAATTGCTTCTAATGTTGAAAATACATCTTATGCATATTATGTCTAGTAGTTTCATAATTTTTGCATATGTTGTTGCTTGTAATATATATGAACTACATGTTTAATTGCTATTTGCATGATGTATTCATGCATTTGTACTATAACTATGATTATGGTACAATAATAATTTTTCAAAAAAAAAATTATAAATCATATCTACATTGACAAATGAACCTGAAGTTCAAATAGAATGTCAATACCCTTCTAACCAAATAAAATACGTTGGAATTATGCGAACATTAATGCTTCCATCTTCTGGACATATGTCTAAATGATGCGTACTTCGCGGTAAATAGATCTATCAGATCTATTTTAATATATAATATTATGCGCACTCGAAGATGCAATAAATCCGCTAATTTATTTAGTACACTCACGTTACAAGGTAATATTCTTGAATCTATCCTTACACAATGCTCGCGCCTGAAGTCGTGCATGCATAAAAGTGAGAACTAAATTTTTCGCACCAATGTATCTTAACTCCCTGTATTCATGTTCCTCTATCCACATATATCCAGAATGACTCAATAAAATGGCCTGAAGACCATACTAGAACATTCACAAGAACTTTGAAAAGTCTATCATAAATAAGATTAGTGGAATACTTAAAAAAGAGGAAGACCATGACATATAATGTACTGGACATAAATATAGAAATGGAAGATATGATATACCTCTACTTGGAATAATCAATGGCAGACCTATATCAGACCCAGAAGTTCTGAAAAGTCCCATATTGCTTTTGTAATATGATATGTCATTAGATTATGCCATTGAAAATATATACATATCTAGTCTAGACGACGTTTGTCGATCTACCTATTTTGTATACATAGATATTCTATGAGGACAAATAAATTTATGAAAATAAAATTTAATCTAGTACCAGACTATAAATATTAGTGAGTATTTTTCAAAAATAGCTCGGACGTATGCTTTAAAAAGCATTTCACCCCTAATTTTATCCAGTTGATAATTATTTTTTGGGACGTCTACTTGAGGTTCAAGCTTTACAAAGCCTGAATACTCTATATAAGGATACGCCCGTACTGTCAAATATTAAAAATCAATAAAGCCAGAGGCTTTTTTCCAAATAAATTCAAACAGAGGAAGATAAAGGAACACCTGTAGTGCCCACTTTCGTCCAAATCTTACTTTTGGCACGATGTAATCTGCCACCTTAGATCGGTATTGATACAAACCATTATTTACCGATCTTATAGAAATGAAGAACTATAAGTTCCTTTAAATATGGTGACATTTTCATTATCCCATTAAAAGAGAAAAATGATTACGAGAACATCTCCACTTCACGTGGATATTGAATCTCAATACTTCCTCTAATAGAATTTATATGATATATTTTACTATCATCATTAAATTATGAAGACCTCTTGGTCTCTTGAGAGTATTTTAGGGATAAAAGTTAAACTTTTTCACTCCCTAATAGGGCTGATGATGTACATTAGTGTACTCGTCTATATATCCTCTTAAAATGGTCATATTCAAAACATTATTATCCATTAGCAGTCCAGATTATTATTAATCACAACGGACATATTACCTTATTGGGATATTGGTTGGGCTGTTACTTACCCTCATACTACCCTCAAAAATGCCGCAGTGGAACTTATTCATCGGGATTAACCATCCTGGATTAATATATTCCGAGATCCCCAAACGGGGGAGACATTATTGCACATCTTATAGATCGTGCCTTGACGGGTTTGTATCCCCAATTCTATGCTCCACTTCGTTGAAGTCGAGCTCATTGCGGATTTTTTGTGTGGATAACACTGGGAAATCAATTATTTTTAACAACTGGAAGAAAATTGAACACCTTGAAGTTTTGTGTTCACACCCGGAAATGGGTTATATGTAAATCATTAAATTGATAATAACGGTATTCTCTTCCGTTAAATCCAGTTACTGGTGTCTGCATGGGGACATGCAATTATAATGTAGACCATTAAACGCCTACTTAGAACCTATTTATATGTGCCTGATCACCACATATAAACAGTTTCCAAGACCTCCTAACAGAGGAAAGCGTTTTATCATTATTCTACTTTGCATGATGCGTCGTTAATCAGAATAAGACCCTCTTATGGTCATATTTTTCGATGATGCACCTTGCATATAGAGCATCACCAAACATTTCTTTTATGAGGGTATTTGGTTATAATGGTCTCTCTATAACACCACTATAAACCATCAGAATGCCGTCTTAGATCTATTTTTCGGGCGTAATTAACCCAGATAAATAGATTTCGAGCACCCCTTATGGGGAAAGCATTTAGAGCACATCTCATAGATTGTGCCTTGATGGGTCTCATATAAAGAATCGATAGTGAAGATTAGATCCTGAAAATCCTTCACATTTAGGATTCTTTAATTTCCCAGTATTAGGTTCAACATAATTATTGCCCTGAGCCTGAAGCTCAACTGACTATATCATGAATGTGATGAGATCATGAAGATCCACACTTATGAAACTGTTAAACAGTTTTTAAACATTTAAACTGACAATCTGAATATTGTTGGAATCACACATCCCTGCTGCTAAAAATCCAGCTAGGATTGACATACCAATAATAATGGATGCAATCCACCAGTAGCAGAAGTGGATGTCCTCACTGGATGAAGACATACCACGGGTCATCAATGAGAATATAACTCATTGAGACCTTTAAACAATACCACCACAGGAAACTGAGCTCATTTCCACATCCTCTCCATTTTCCAAAACCTCCTGAAGAGATGAATCAGGAATAATTTGAAATATAAATGTATAATGTACGTACATGGGGAGGTGTTTGGATAATAAAAACACACTTGTCGACAATAACTCACGTTTCATTTTTGTCATTTAAATGATAATGATAAATATCGTTCCACACTCCGTTTTCTGAAGCAAACGTAGAGATTGGCCAATAATGTGGAACGAGGCAATAATAAGTTGCGCTGGACTCACTTATGAAATGTGAAGTGTTTGGACCTGAAGTCAAGATATCAAAAGATATCAAACCTGTGGGCTAACCGAGTATTGTATAAATATAAATAAATAAAATCGTATGCTATAAGCAACATGCTATAGCTTAGAGGTTTATTTCGCTGAAACCAGGAAGTAATCAAGTAAGATGAGCTTGACTCACTTACAAAATTTTATAAACTGATGCATCAGGCTCCCTGGTCATAGTTGCAAAAACCATGCGATTGGCAAAAGAAACTTTGGGCTATGTTGCTATGGATGATGTGACAACATACCCTTACGGGTTTCCTTTATTGCCTGGATAGATTTTTGGGATATCTATCCTATGAAATTATCATCCTGAGATGAAACCATCATCCAGAAGATGAAAACATCATCTAGAAGATGAATTATCATCATGAAGATGAAATAATCATCCAGAAGATGAAACCATCATCCATAAGATGAATGGTCATCCAGAAGATGAATTATCATCCTAAAGATGAAATAATCATCAGGAAGATGAAACCATCATCCATAAGATGAAAACATCATCCAGAAGATGAAAAACATTTGACATTAAACTTTATACACCTGAAGTTGATGAAGAAACATGGACAATTGCAATCCACTAAATACACCTACTGGTTGTATGGATGCACATTAAGACCCCTTCCATTCACTGGAAGAGGGGGAGAATATCTTAGGTCCTGAAGTGCCCAACTCCTTTATCTGGCCAACTGCACGTGTCTTTATAGAACGTTTACAGTAAAGCTATTAGACAGATACAGTGCAACGCCTGCAGCGCAACACTGGACCATGGATACATAGCTTCCCCGCTATCTCCAAGGGTCAAGGATCAGAAACCATGGAAATATATTTGCATATGCAGGTTAAAGATCATCGCGATGACTAAGCACAAAATGAACAACCACCTCCTGAAGATCTACACAGCATCATCCTAAGTCTACATCATACTTCTATTCCGAGAAGCTCATCGTCCAAGAATCAAATCAAATATATGCATAGCCAGGTCCATCAGTACCTTGCAGACACAGTGATGACTGGGTCAAAGTCTACAGACATGGAGCCATCTGCCAAGTTTGTAGAGCATACCACGTCAGAGCTCCCTTAGTTTCAGCAGCTTCCAGATATGAGTGCAACTTGTATAGATGAGTGATTATTGTATTTTGTTTTTCTTTTCGGAATTTTATGGAAGATGTATAGATACTTAGGATATAGGTGTATAGATACATAGGATATCTGCAAGCCTGAAGCTTGTATGGTTCAGGGGGAGTAACCTGTGGGTTGTACTCTTTTTCCTTAAGCTGTTGGTTTTTCCCACTGGGTTTTCCATAGCTAAGGTTTTAACGAGGCAAACACGATTACTCTGGATCCAGAAGTATCCACCCACTTAGCTTTATAGGCTAAGACCAAAGAAATGGATGGATAAGGGGGAGTGTTATGAGTGAGGGAGGCCTTTGGCCTCCCCACCTCTCTATCCCTCCATTACTCCCCACTACTTAGTAATGGGGACCCTTGGTATTTCATGGATATGAATATATAGAGAACCATCGCTATGAGCCATGGTTACTCCTTCTTTAAGTTTACTCAACAAATATATTTATTTATGAACCTCTACAACATCATTATAACTCTGTTATGTTATTATGCAACATCTTGTTTAGCGTTGACTTTATCTCTAATTTGATCACACCCATTTGACCTTATTATTATAATTGGATGATTAAATTTTGATTTGCATTGACATATGACAAGTTAACATAGTATTTTTTTTTCTTTTTCATTAATGTGTGCACTAGAAGAGAAATTGCAAGGCTGACTTGGAACTCTTGGAAAGAATGGGCATATGACGCCGCATTATATGACGCCTCATCTTTAAAGTGTATTCATAATTCAAAACGAACCCCCTAATTCTAATATAAGTTGGGTATAAGATACCTAAGTTAATTGTCATATATGTAAATGTTACATGGAATGAGAATAAGTAGAAGAGTGGGATTGGTAGGATAACTCTACTAGTTGGAAATTGGATCAAGTGTTGCTTCTATTACCATAAAGTATATTCTCACCAAGGATTGCCTTATGGCAATGGTTCAATTTCATGCAACTTATTTTTGTACCAAATATGAGATTGTATCTGTTTCTTTATGGATTAAGAAGGATGCATGTGGAAAATGTTGTGAACATTTTCATAAAATTATTTTGTTACACTAAATAAAGGAGTGTATGTTTTGAATGTATGAAACACATTAAATATTCATGAGATGAATAAAAGAAAAATTCCAAGTATAAATAAATCTTCTTGCAAGATTGTAGACAAAGATATAAAAATGAGAAAGACTTAATAGTTGCATAAGAAAGGATTATGAATCCTTTGTGATTATGAATCATTTGCAACCTGCAAATCTTGTCTTATAAACTTATTGGCTGAAATACATTCGTAGGACAAAGGAAAAAAGTGTTAAGTGAACTATAAGGACACATACATGGTGATGCATGTGGTCCAATGTTTACATAAGTAAGAAGAGGACACTCCTACTTTAGGAGGTAGAGTGTCAGAAATAGTGTTAAGATTCTTCGATGAGATCAAAGAGGAAAACTTATATATGAAATTCCTTACATATTTAAAAGAGAATAGGATTCTCTCTCGGATTACTCTTCCTTGTGTGTCAAGGAGAATGAATCGCACCTTATCAGATAAGGTGCGATCCATGATGAGTAATGAAGTTATCTCTTTCCTTCAAGGGCTATGCCCTAGAGAAGATAGTGCATATGTTGGATATGCACTACTACATATCAGGCTTTCAGCCACGGACAAATCCGTGGCTGAAACGTTACGGCCACGGAAAAAAATTCCATGGCTGAAAATTCGTGGCCGATCCGTAGTGGCAGATACTCCCTTTGTCCATGGACTGTTTTGTGGCTGATAATCTGCCATAGACTAACGCCCACGGATGTCTGTGGCCGATAATCTGAATAAAATACTATATAAAAGTATCAGCCACGAACAAATCCGTGACTGATACATATATATATGGCCACGAAAAGTTTCGTGGTCGATATATAACGGCCACGGATAATAGGCACGCAGCTGACGTAATCCGTGCACACAAACCATGTGCGAATGCTATTGGTAACAGACTTTGTCGTGGCCATATGTATGTATCCGTCACGGAATTGTCTGTGGCCATTACGTAATGTCCACAGATTATGTGCATGAAATCCTCAATTTTGTGCACATAATCCGTGGCTGATACGTATCGGCCACGAACAATTCTGTGGCTGTATCATACTATCGGCCACGGATTTGTCCGTGGCTGATAGTGTAAATTTTTTAATAAAAATTGGTGTATTTTCTACTTATAATATACAATTTTTTATAATAATTAAATATGTACCTGTATAAAACAAAATAAAGAAAGCAACTAATTAAAAGGAAATGCATAAATTAATCGAAAAAATCGATCAAATAAAGTATATTATACATATCCAACGACCGTAGTTTAAAAAATAAACATATGACAACAATAAAACATAAAATACCGACACCCTACACCACCAACATCCCCATCCCCATGCCCGTACCAACGCCATCGAACGCCTTGCGATCGACATCATCGAACACCACCATCGCCATCGTCGCCATCGCCCCCAAGCCCGTTATCGAACGCCATCGTTGCCATCGTTACCATCGCCCCCAAGCCCGCTATCGAACGCCATCGCCACCGTCGCCATCGCCCCCAATCCCGCTCCCCTCGCCAAGACCGCTGCCACCCTCAGGTCGTGAAGGACCTCCATTACCAATACCGCCATCGCCATGTTGACCCTACCAAAAAATAATAAGTTAGAATGTAAAACAAATAAAGTAATAACCGAGTATAAAAAGAAACACTTATAAAAATTGAGTTTAACTAGAAATGCTTCAAAATTTGAGTTTGCCCAGAAACCAAGCGTGCAATTGAGTGCATGTGTGACCCAGCCGAAAGCAAAGGTCGAGTGCTCTTGGCAGAGTCTGCCCAGAAAATTAGGCAGACTTCTGCCCAATTTTCTGGGCAAAAGTCTACCCAGTTATGGGCAGATCACGCCCTTCCTCCCTCCCTCCCTCCCTCCCTTCCTCTCACGCTCTCTCAAACCCTAACCATATGGTTCAATACGATCGGATGAGGAGACAGAACCCTAACCCTAGGGTTCAAAACAATCGGAGGAGGAGATAGAACCCCAACACTACTTTCCTAAAGTTTACAACTTGGAATTGTATTATGAAACTTGGAATCTTAATGCACTGCATTTTATAATGTAGTATCATCTATTGCCTATTAAGTATATGTAATATGATAACGTATTTAATTAAAATTTACTTGACATACTTCATAGCTATGCAAATAATGAATTTTTTTCTTTTTATAAAGCATGTTGTATGTTTATTGAAATATTTTAATGAACCAAATTTACTATATTGATAAGATCAATAAGACGATGCATATAAAGAGCAATTTTTTTAATTTTTTTAAATTATGTTGTTTAAAAATATTTTTAATGTATATTTATTCTTTGTTTCATAATTTTTCTAGCAAATAAGTAATAATTTATTGTTATCACTAAGAATGAATTGCAACATTTCTCAATTTCCTACTATTTTCGCATTCGCATGTGCACGCTTGGCATGAATCAAGGGAAAACCCCACTCTGCGACTCATTCTAACCTTAACAATAAACCTAACCATAGACCTAAAGCGTAGCCCATCATGATATTTATCAATGTGTGTTTTGACTTTGATCCATGTGCACTATGTGCACGGGTACTTTCTAGTGATCGCTATATATACGCATACCCAAAAACAAAGTGTTATAGGTGATATGTTATATGGTTATAGGTGAGATATGTTATAAGATTCCGAGGTTGATGAGGAGATCATTGTGGAGGAGACTGAGGGTGAGGGTGTGAATCTATCTGGTCCGGATTGGCTGCCTCTGCCCCCACATCGTTAGCAGGGTTGTGGAGCCGGCTGTTCCCCTGGTTGCTGCCCAGCCGAGATCGGGCCGTCCCATCCTCCATCCCGTGATGCTGGGGGGCTATGTCCCCCACATGTACTGCCTGGGCCATCGGTGATGCCTCAGGATCGGGGCAAGTCCCCTTTTGTGCCACGTTCGCTGGCCTGCGACCCTTGGTTTGGGCCTCTGCCATTCCCGATGGTCGTGGATAACCCGGAGTGGAGGGCACTAATGGCTGAAGCGGGTGCTAAAGAAAAGTCTAAGAAATCTATTCCAGTGGCTCATCGGGTGACTACACGCTCGAAGGGCGGCTCTGTAGTGAGGGGAGCCTTCGCTGGCCTTAGCAGCCTAAAACTATGACTATGCTGGTTGTGTAGGGTTGTAGCTGTTGTGATTTTGTGGTTGTTGGTGATGTGGTTTGTCGCCATGCTGATGTGCATGTGTTGGCTGGATGTATATGTGTGAGTGTGGGGGTGGCTCTCTGGTTGTATTGCTATGGGGTCAGGACATGTTGGCTATCTGTGCTGGTGCTTGGTGACTGCTTCTCTACCTCTCCCAAGTCTGCGCCCTTGGCTATCTGTCCTGGCATTCCCTCGGTTCTCCTTATATGGAAAAATTACTTACTTTTCAATATGTATGTATGTATGTATGTATGTATGTATGTATGTATGTATGTATGTGTGTGTGTGTGTGGGGGGGAGAGGAGGGGGTGAGTAAAGATAGATATTGTCATATATCATACATATATATCATTCATACATACATATATCATATATCATACACACCCCCTCCTCTCCCACACACATACATATATCATACATACATACATATATACATACATACACACACACACATATATATATAACTTAACCTTAATTAATCCAAACACATCAAAGTTTGGATATAATTAAGTTGTAGAATGGTATCATACTTGAAGTCCATGGACAGATAAACTAAGTCATAATCAAAGCGCGTGCTTCGTTTTCGCATTCACACGTGCACGCTTATCACGAATCAATTTGAAACTCAACTCTGCGACTCATTCTAACCAATACCCTAACCCTAACCCTAACCCTAGCCCTAAGAGCATCTCCAACCGTGCTTCATTTTGTCATTTTGAAGTACGGTGGAGCGCCAACCCAGCATTATTGAGAAGACAGATTTAATTATAATATATAATAATTTAACCAAAATAATTTTATTTATAGATTAATTATAATTTTATATTTCATTATAAATTTATCTAATAAAGAAATATTGGTTGTTATATTAATCCATGTCTAAAATACAAAATTTTCATTAAGTATTTCAATAAAGATAAATAAAAATGAAAAAATACGTTTTGAAGAGGGCGGGTTGGAGTTGCACATCCTTCATAACGGAATCTTTAAAGCATATTCATTGAAGGGGATTTTTTGAAGGGGGTAGTTGGAGATGCTCTAACGCGTTGCCCATCTTGATATTTATGTGGGTCTGTTTTGACTTTAATACTGGTGCACTATGTGCACGGGTAATTCCTACTGATATATATACGCAGACCCACACACAAAGTGTTATATGTGATATGCTATATGGTTAAATGTGAGATATCTATTATACAATTCACGACTTTTTTTGAATTTTGTCCTACGTTGCACCCAAAATATGACTAGGACAAAATAATGCTGACTGTGCTCAGTGACTAGGCCACTTTCTTTTGCATTTTTTAAAAACCAAAAAAACCTAATACCCTTAACAACCTCAGCCAACGTCAAATATCCTTTAAAACCCAAAAAAACCCACGTTGGGGGAAAGCACGCGCATTATCGGGAAGCGCGCGCATTATCGACAACCCTCAACCGCGAGTTTGGAGCACGAATTCAACACACGAGGCAAACACGCGAGGCAAGCGCGAATTCAGAACTGTCCAGTCTCTTCTTTCTATAATACCCTCGAGAATTCTCATGCTTATCCCCAAATTAAATTGTTTCCAAATTACCCAAGTTGTTAGCTTTCTTGCCTTCTTCGCTCTCTCTCATTCTGAGGCTAGCTGTTAGCCTTCTTTCTGAGGCTAGCTTCTTCAATTCCTCTCAGTCACAGCCTCAGAGCAACTCCAACCCACATCTCTAAACATCCCCCTACAAAATGGAATATCTCTAAAAGATGCCATTTTGGAGGATGGACAACTCCAACCCACCATCTTCAAATCTTATTTTCTCTTTGTTTAAGCTTTACTAATGAAAGCTATTTATCATTAAAATGTGATAATCTAATACATTATTTCTTCACGGAAGAAAATTATAAATAATATAAAATTATTATTATTTTACAATAATAATATAAAATTATTATTATTATATAGAAATAATATAAAAGTATTATTATTTTATAATAATAATTTTGATGAAAAATATTAAAATAAAAATTATGAGACATATAACATTAAACAAAATGCATTGATTAAAAGTAAAATACAACACTTTAAAAATTAAAAGATACAACAGATCGAAATTACAACATAACATAAAATTAGGACTAAAATTAAAACTCCAGTAGGTCATCTCCCGTGCCACTCTCCTGATATCCATGTCCTCCATGACCACTTCCGCCATAATAACCAGCTCCAGATCCACCTGCATCATATCCACCACTATGATATCCACCTTGATATTGATTGAAAGCACTAGGAGTATAATGATTAAATATAGGTGATGGCCGGAAAGCTTCAGAAGTATTGTGCATGCTTAAAATTTGATCTTTTTTCTTTTGAAAATATTCTCGTTCGATCGGATCAGTTATAGAATTTAGATATTTTTCCATAATTTCTTTCTCTTGACGCTCTCGCTCTAGTCTTTGATGCACTTGCTCAATCTCTAATTTTTCTTCTCATTTTAGCCGTGATCATGCAAGTTGGTAACGCATTGAAAAATCCTTCTCTCGCCCTTCTTGTCCCCATTTTAATGTCTTTAAAATTTCTCGATTTCCTTCTGCTATTGATTCAAACATTTTATATTGTTCACTTGACTGTCTTTTTTTCATCTTTTCTTTCTTCCTTCCAGTTGGTCGGTTAAGTGAGTTATTGTCTACCACTTGCTCCTCTCCGATTGGTGTTTGCACCTCTTCATCTGTATTCAGATCCAAGCTTCTTGAATTAAATGCAGACCTTTCTTCAGAGTCTTGAGAGATGTTAGTTCGTGAAGCTCTAGAAGTTGCAGGAGATCCATACGGTATATCAGCCCATTTCTCAGCGTCCTTTAGGATGGCCCAGACATGATCAAATACAAACCCTTTTTTCTCATCAGATCTTGCGAGAATAAAATTTTAGCACGTTGAATCTACAAACAAAGAAATAAATTTTATTATCAAATATTATATATTAATCATAAATAAAGAAAAATAGTTACTTACAATGTCCAACTTGGAAGCGCCGCTTGGATTAAGACACTCAATTTGACGAATGCATCCGCGAAACTTATTTATAGCCTTAGAAATTAAAGACAAGCGACATGAGAGAGACTTTGATGTTCAGGCTTCCACGCAATGAGGAGGTCTACGAGCATAAATATTGTAGAAATACGCTCCCATAACCGGTCTTTCTTTTGATTGCACCCCATTATAGGGTCTTGAGAAACCTCAAGTCATGCAGAGCATAAGACTACATCTTCCTTAACGGAGAAAGATTTTCCATGAATACTTGGCTTATTAGCCATAGAGATATGAGAAAATAGATTTTAGATTTAAGAAAGAAAGAAGAGTGGATGACTTGAACGTGAGGTATTGCTAGGTGGATATTTATATGAGATTAGTTGGATGCATGATAATCTAATGTTAGGTGGAAGACAAAGAGAAACAAATCATAGATGTGGGAATCCAATGCTAGGTGTATGGCTTGGTTCGGAATCCAATGGATGAGAATCCAATGCTAGGTAGAAGACAAAAAGAAACAAATCATAGCTATGAGAATCCAACGCCAGGGGTATGTCTTGGACGGGAATCCAATGCTTGGTGGAAGACAAGGAGAAACAAATCATGATGTTGGAATCCAATGCTAGGTGTATGGCTTGATTCGGAATCCAATGAGATGAGAATCCAATGCTAGGTATAAGACAAGAAGAAACAAATCATAGCTGTGAGAATCCAATGCTAGGTGTATGCCTTGGACGGGAATCCAATGAGATAGGAATCCAATGCTAGGTGGAAGACAAGGAGAAACAAATCATGATGTTGGAATCCAATGCTAGGTGTATGGATTGATTCGGAATCCAATGAGATGAGAATCCAATGCTAGGTAGAAGACAAGAAGAAACAAATCATAGCTGTGAGAATCCAATACTAGGTGTATGCCTTGGACGGGAATCCAACGAGATAGGAATCCAATGCTAGGTGGAAGACAAGGAGAAACAAATCATGATGTTGGAATCCAATGCTAGGTGTATGGCTTAATTCAGAATCCAATGAGATGAGAATCCAAACTAGGCAGAAGACAAGAAGAAACAAATCATAGCTGTGTGGATCCAATGCTAGGTGTATGTCTTGGACGGGAATCCAATGAGATAAGAATCCAATGCTAGGTGGAAGACAAGGAGAAACAAATCATGATGTTGGAATCCAATGCTAGGTGTATGGCTTGATTCGGAATCCAATGAGATGAGAATCCAATGCTAGGTAGAAGACAAGAAGAAACAAATCATAGCTGTGAGAATCCAATGCTATGTGTATGTCTTGGACGGGAATCCAATGAGATAGGAATCCAATGCTAGTGGAAGACAAGGAGAAACAAATCTATAAAAGCTATGATATATTTTCTTTAAAACATCAAATTAACATTGTATCATCAACAAATCCTTTACGATGAGCTATAGAGCCGGTCCTTCTTCGAGCTCCAATGATGAATCAAATTCTCTACCCCTTTCTTTTGATTTAGCGACACAAATGGCTGAGTGGGAGAAGGCATCTCAGCAATGGGAAGATGAGGATGCATTACTAGCTCAAATTTATGCTTCCAATAATGAGGCCCTAGCTCAATGCATTGGAGATGATGAAGAACCAGTACGTCGAGGATCAATTCATGGCCATAAAGTCATCAACCGCGGAAGAGAGGCTGGTCAAACCCGACTATTGAATGATTATTTTTCTGAGAATCCTACATATGGAGAAAATCTCTTTCGAAGAAGATTTCGCATGCAGAGATCTCTTTTTCTCCGTATCGTTCATGCAGTGAAAGAATACGACACCTTCTTCGTGCAAAAAGTGGATGCTCTCGGCCAACTTGGATTGTCTACTTTGCAAAAGGTAACATCAGCTTTTAGAATATTAGTGTATGGAGTGGCTGCCGATAGTACAGATGAATATGTACGAATTGGAGAGTCTACTGCAATATCATGTGTAAAGAAATTTTGTCGGGCAATCGTAGAGGTATTTGGAGATGAATATCTTAGATCACCTAATGCCAATGATGTTCAACGATTACTGCAGAAAGGTGAAGATCGAGGGTTTCCAGGAATGTTGGGAAGTCTAGATTGTATGCATTGGCCATGGAAGAACTGTCCAAAGGCTTGGGCGGGACAATACTTAGGTCGCCATGGTGGGCCAACTATTATTCTTGAGGCAGTGGCTTCTTACGACTTGTGGATTTGGCATGCGTATTTTAGACTACCGGGTTCCAACAATGACATCAATGTGTTGCACTCATCTAATCTTTTTGCAAACCTAACCCAAGGTATTACCCCTACCGTTCAGTATACTATTAATGGTAAAGAATATAATGTTGGTTATTACTTAGCTGATGGCATATACCCCAAATGGTCAACTCTTGTACAAACTATTTCCAACCCTCAAGGCCCAAAGAAAAAATATTTTGCAATGATGCAAGAATCATGTCGAAAAGATGTGCAGCAAGCATTTGGAGTCCTTCAAGCACGATTTGCCATTATCAAAGGGCCAGCACGTTTTTGGGATAAGCGTGTGCTCCATGATATCATGTCTGCATGCATTATAATGCACAATATGATCATTGAGGATGAACGCACTGATCGAAGACAAAGTTGCTCATATTGAACTTAGGAATGCACTGATCGAGCATTTATGGGCAAAACATGGAGATGAAAATGATAATTAGTAAATTATCAATGTAATGATTTTTATATTTTTATTATGTAATATTTGCAATCAATGAAATGTATTCTGCATCTATCAATATTATTCTTCAATGTGGTTCATGTTGAGAGAGATTGGAAGAAGTGTAAACTAATCTTTAAAGCAGGAGTAGCCATGGCATAAGCCATGGCTCTATATATATTCATTAAGAATAATATTTAGGAGTCCAAGGGACTCCCCACCAAGTTAGTGGGGAGTAATGGTGAGATGATGAGGGGAGGGATGCCAAAAGCCTCCCTCAACTCACAACACTCCCCCTCATCTCTCCATTACCTTGGGTTAAGCATATGAATACTTCAGGATTCAGTATGCTGATGGGGTGGATACTTCTGGATCCAGAGCCACTGTGGTTGCCTCGTTAAAACCTTAGCTGTGGAAACCCCAGTGGGAAAACCCAGCAGCTTAAGGGAAAAGAGTACAACTATCGAGGGACTCCCCCTGATCTGTACAAGCTTCAGGCTTGCAGATTTCCTATGTATCTATACAATCATCTCCTATTTTTCTATACATCCATCATGTTCTGAAAGCAAATACAGTCATCACTCATCTATACAAGTTTCACTCATCTAACGACTATTGGAAAGTAGTGGCGCTCTGGAGTGGAATGCTCTTCGAAGTTGGTAGATGACTCCACTAAAGTATTCTTTGAATTAGTCTTCAGTGTGCCTGCAAGGTACTGCTGGACCTGACTGAGCGTTTTCAATACTTGCTTCTTGGATGATGAGCTTCTCAGAAGATGTAGACATTGGAGGATGATGTGTAGATATTTAGGAGGTGGACGGCCTTTTGTGTTTTAGTCATCGCGATGATCTTTAAACCTGCATATGCGATATATATTCCTTGACCCTTGGAAGTTGCGCAGAAGCAGATTATCCTTGGTCTAGTGGTGCTCTCCAGGGCAACACTGTATCTGGTTAACAACTTTATTGCAGACGTTCTATCAAAGACATGTGCAGTTGGCCAAATAAAGAAGTGTAACAAGTACACTAAAGCTAGGCTCTTTGGGACCTAGGATGTCCTCCCCCTCTTCCAGCGACTGGAAGGTGTCATAAATAAGCATCTATTTTTAATAGGTTGCAAATGGACATCATTCTTCATAAACTCCAGGTGTATGAAGGATATTAACGGGTTCCACCACGAAGGTGTTAAATATATAAGCCGAGACAATACCTTGTTATACCTAGGTTTTTCATTTCCAAGGTATGCTTAAAGCTATCTGATATCTCAGTGGTCTCTACAGGAGATCCTATTAGATTTAAGTCGACCACATGTACGGCGAATATCACAAATCCTGTCAACGATCTTTCGAAAAAGATACACGGACAGAATATTGCTTAAGATCAATTAATGATCTTTGTAGCCTTTATGGAGAAGACGTTTCTACGTCTCTCTTTCATCTCTGGGGGTAGAGTATACCCTTTGGAAGTTTTATATAGATCTCTATATCTATATTGTCGTATATGTATGCAGTCACAACGTCCATGAGCTGCATTTATTGGCTTTTTCAGAGAAGTTTAGGCTTTAGTAGGAAAATGATCACATTTCCTTCATTTCAATTTCTTATGAAATCCAACTTATATTCCACAGGTTTTACACATTCAGGTGTATGGACTACTGGTCCCAAGACTTTGCTTTTCAAGAGTGAGTCCAGCTCTACTCTTATTGCCTCGTCCCACTTTGGCCCATCTATGTGTTCATGCTATAGAAAAGTGGGTTGACGTCATCGTCGTATTCAGCGACGTGAACGGCAATAGCGAAAGCAAAACCGTCGTCGACGACTGCGCTATTTCTGTCCAGTACCTCTCCAGTACGTACGTAATATAATGATTTTTCTCCTGTTGTTTCCTCTGCAGGGGAAAGTAGGAGGGGAGAGGTTGCTGGTCTAAGCTCAGCATCATATGGATGGATCATTTTAATATATCCAGGAATCTTCCTCTTTCGAGGAAAGTTTTATATTTTTAACCTGGCGGGCGTCCTCTTTTCTATTGAGGTACAGCCAATTCCGCTGCCGGTGGATTGCATCCATCTTTGGGAATGTCAATCCTAGCTGGCGTGTTGGCAGCAGGGACGTGTGAACGAACAATCTTCTGGTTGTCCGTAAATTTATCCGACAATTGATGTACTTTAGTCTGAATGTGAAGGATCTTCTGGATCTCATCTTCACACAGAAAAAGTATGCGGATCATAACGAGATTAGGACTTTTGTGTCCCATGATATGGTCTCAGAACTTCAGGCTTCTTTAGACTGCGTGCCTATTACAATGAGACTTTGCTCATCAAATTCACATTTATCAAGACTTGGTTGGTAAACCATAAGCAAGCGGCATCAGCAATAAGATATGGCCACAAGCGGGCCGTATCGTGATAAGCGATGCGGAATGCAGTGTGTTGGTCCCTAAACATCAACTTGCAACTGGGATCTAACAATGGACGTGAAATCCATTGGAGTCTCTTTACCAAAGACTCTGATAACACATTCTGAGTATGAACATGCTACAGGATGTTCAATTTCAATACCAGTTGCTTGGCAGAAGTCTTCAAAGATAAGTGTAGTGAATTCACCACATTATAAGCTTTGAGAAAGCTATGTTGCGAGTGAATATAAAGGCACACATAAGACCATCTAGTAGATGCATCAGTCAGTACAATGAAGTACCGAAAATGGGCCACTTGCGGGGTGAATAGGCCCGCAAAGGTCACCATGTATTCTCTCAATGAAGCCAGGAGACTCTCATCCCACTTTTTGGAGGGAAGGTCTCTCTAAAAGTATGCCCTTACGACAAAGGGGGATAAGGAAACTCAATCTTTTGAAGAATCTTCATGTTCTCCAATGGATTCATTTGATGATGCGTCCATCATCGCTGATCCAGGATGACCAAGTCCATTTTGCCAGAGTTAAAAACTATGGCAATGAAAGGCACTTCTGGTGCTCAGTCAAGTTAGCTTTCTATAGGATGAATATCTGTAATTATAGGGGCCCGACGGGGGTCCAATTAAATCGTAAGTAGATGGATTTCTGGCCATCCTCTTGACGAGTTACATACTGATATTAAATATTTATTATCCACGGTTTTCAAGTTATGTTTGTTTAAATGAAATATCCTTGAAACTTGGAAAATTCCTATATGTTTAAGGGTAGAAGTTTGCATCTTATAGTCTCGTTGTATGTGAGAGCAATATTAATGCTACACCAGTGCAACGAGGCACTGTCCACAATATTACATACTTCATCTATAAGCAAAACGAAATTTTATTTAAGTAAATGTAAAATGACATTCAAATAAAAAGTTCGTACAAAAGTAAACTAAAGATGAAGCTACATGTAATTTTAAATGCATAAATAAAGATAGGGCTCAATCGAACAGGTCGTCGTTCTCGAAGTCTTGTGCTGTGAAAACAGTTGGCGGCTGAACAGCCACCAAGTTTGTTGCAGGCAGAGACTTCTGGCTCACCTGATATAGTTTCTAAAGACGGCGAGGAGTGTGACAGTTTCTGGACCAATGTCCAGTCATGCCACATCTATGGCATTTATCCTCCTAGTTCTTCGTAGGAATTGACACTTGACCAGTGTCTTTACGCTTTCATGAGAAGATTCTCTTTCCTTTATTGTTGTTGTTGGACGGGGGTGCTGCTCCTCGTCCACTCTTCATCACAGCTTTCCCTTTGTTATTTTTAGTCGTCTTCTTGTTTTTCCACTTCTGGGGAGAAACGTGGTGGGCTTCAGGGATAGGTGCAGTGCCCGCTGGACGTAAATTATGAGTGGCGAGCAGTAAATCTCGATTATGCTCTGCCCTAAGGAGGCAAGAGATCAAATTAGATAATTTCGTGAAGTTGCGTTCACGATACTGCTGCAAGAGGATTGCATCTTTCTCGTGAAACGAGGTAAATGTCTTTTCCAACATGCGTTGCTCTGTCACTTCTTCACCGCATAACTTCAAGCTTGAGGTGATATTATGAAGTGCAGAGTTATACTCAGCGACGGACTTATAGTCTTGAAGTCTGAGGTTTTCCCACTCATAACTGGCACGAGGTAATATTACATCAATTTGATGTTTATACCGTGCCTCCAGTGCTGTCCACAGCTCCCTTGGGTCTTCTACCATTAGGTATTCGGCCTTTAAGGTCCGATCTATATGTTTCCTAATGTAGATAATGGCTTTTGCCTTATCCACATTGGAGACAGTGGGAGGAGTGCTGCTGCTAGATGTAGCAGAAACATCGGCCGCTGCTGGGGCCGATGAAGGAGCCAAAATTGAGCCAAGGAGGGCCATCGAACGCAAGTGGAACTTCAGGTCCACTCGCCAACTCAGGTAATTTTTTCCTGCAGCATCAAGGACCTCGAAATCGACGCTAGCCAATTTTGCCATTTATCTATGCAATTTAAAACAAGCATGAATTAATTAAGATTGAAATTCACGCATTAAAAATAAAATAAGTAAAATGTGGGGATCGGCCAGATACCCAAAAACGTACAAAGTCCAAAGTCCGAATATACAGTCCATAAAGAAAAGAAAAATACAATTTGGAAACCCAGAATGGGTCCCTATATTTTCCAATTTTCGACTCCATCTTCATTTGTCGGTACACCGGTCTTTGGCATAAATACATATAATCCTCACTTACAAATTCTCTCAAAAAGAAAATAAAATTGCAAGGAATATAAAGGGTATCAAATTGGCCGATCCCAAAAATCACATTTTAGCTTATATAAACAACCACGCAGTTTATAATATGCTACAGGCACAAAAGAAGCAACTACGCAGTTTATATAACTCAGGCATATATAATATGGAAAAAGAGACTATAAAATATAATAATCTCTCGGACCACGGGGAGACGTCATACACCGTTAGGTTAGTTGACTAACGGCAGAGCGGTCGCAGGATCCTTAAGATAATTATATTTTTAAAAAATCCTAATATTCCATAAATAAATAATAATGCAAGAGTGTTATAATTTTGTAATATGACGGACTGGGCGCCAGGCCCATAACAAGGGATTAAAATAAATTAATATTTTGAATGGGGCTGCAGGCCCATAAACATTAATCATTTTAATATATTATTAATATTTGGGCTGCAGGCCCATTTGCCAAAAATTAACAAATTAATTATTGCCATTGAATTAACTTGGCTTCAGGCCCAATAAGTCAAATTAAAATGTTATTAATATTTGGGTTTCGGGCCCAGATTCAAAATTCTAATTTGACACATTAAAAATTGTAATTGGATTTACTGGGCTTCAGGCCCAATTTTGGTAGAAAAAAATTTATTATAAAACAAAATGGGGCTGCTTGCCCATAGAATATATTTTCATTGTTACAAATGGGCTGCAGGCCCAACAAACAGGCTATCTGATTTGTTAAAATTAAAAAGAATATAGCCCTTAAACCAATTATCCCCAAACCTAAGTCTGACCCCTCAACTCCAAAAATACCCCAGCCGTCGGGTAGTTCAAATCGCAGACCCACCCCCGCTTGGGGGTGGTGGCCCATGCCCCCCCCCCGGGTTTGGCGAAGGAGCCCCCCGCTGCTGAGGGGTGGAGGATGTCAGGTCCCCCTTCGGGGGGCGCGAATCGACGGAGCCCCCCCCCCTCTTGGGGGGAGGGGGCGACAGGAATTTTGATATTTGATGCATACATCGCTTTCTAGGCAGAAGAAAAGTAGAAATCCTGGATGCAGCGCATGAATGGGAGTGGGTTTTTATTTACAGTACCAAAGCCACCATTTTAGCCTGCAGTGCTTTCCATTTAAGCAGGGAGCAATCTAGCATGTCCTTGCTTCTGCTAGAGAGTTCGCTTTCAGACAATTTTGTTGTTGGCCATCATTATTATTATTATTATTATTTGTTGTAATTTTGATGTTGTACAAGAGTATAGCAGATTTATAAACAAGCCCAAAAATCGGCTATGTAAAATCGTAGATAAAAAAAATTTGTTTGTAGTTATCTACGGGATCGATAGAAATTACCTCTAGATTAAAAATCTAGGGACGATCATAAAAATTGAGATCCGTAGATAGTTTCGCTCCCGATACGCTCCGAAGAAAAATCCCCGCAAAGCTTCGCCACAACGGATTACCGCAACAACAGATTCCTTCGCGCGTAGGGCTTTGATTTTGGTAGGAGACGGGATGAAAAAGCTCAAAAAAATTAGAACAAACGTGCTGATAACGTGTTGAGAGAGATTGGAAGAAGTGTAAACTAATCTCTAAATCAGGAGTAGCCATGGCATAAGCCATGGCTCTATATATATTCATTAAGAATAATATTTAGGAGTCCAAGGGACTCCCCACTAAGTTAGTGGGGAGTAATGGTGAGATGATGAGGGGAGGGAGGCCAAAAGCCTCCCTCAACTCACAACAGTTCAATGTTAATTTTTAAGTATTAAGTATTTCTTGTTATATTGTACATATTTTAAATTTGCTCGAAAAATATCCAAGATTGGTCTTATTTTGTAGGTATAATTAAGATATTTCCAATGGTACTAAAATTATTAAATTTGGTAATGTGGTTTGTAAAATACTTTAGTTATAAATAATCATACTTAATTTAATAAAGGGTTAAAAAGGTAAATACATGAGGGTTTAATTTTTGAAGGAGTGAATAGTGCCCCTTCAAATTTGAAGGGGCACTGTTGAAGATCGACATCCCTGGCTCCATTTTGCCGACGCGTTGGAGAGAAATTTCTCTCCAAAATGCAGTTATCGCGACGCGTTGGAGTTGCTCTCACAGGTAATAGTCATAGGCAATAGTCTGATCTATTCAATTCCTCTAAAAAATATTTTTTGATGAATATTTTGTGTTTCTTTTTTTGATGTTAATTTTTTGGTTATGTGTTTGAAATTTTGCTTTGTGCCTCGTGATGCAACATTACCTGATGAACTTGGAAAAGGTTTTTGGAGAGAATATGCAGAAATAAAGGAAAATTTGATTCGATTTTGATTAAATGCATCTTAATTTTTGTTATAAACTTTTGGATTATTATCCCAAGATTAGTCCAATCCTCAGGCAATTACCGTCATCTTTCTTTCCATTTCCTCCTCGCCTTTTTCCTCGATCTATTGCCTCGATTATTGATAAGTTTCTCTACATTTGTTCTTTTGACAGAAGCTGATTTGCGAAGGAGCTGAGTTGGTCGAAGCGCACTACAAGGAGCTGAGTTGGTCGAAGCAACTAAAATTAATTTTTTTATCACAGTTATGCTTTTTTATCCACCCGGGAAAAAAAATTGTATACTGGAATAAAATTGCATCTCACTTATGCTTTCTTACCATAACAGTTATATGGGAATAAATTTGTGTAACATACTGCAGCTATCGATTGCTGCAGATGCCTCCTCAGCAAGAAAACCCATTTCTATCAAAGTCGACACGGTTTCGTCCTTCTCGGCTGCAGCATCAGCGATACTGATATGTTAATCAAGATAGTTACATGACATCGATCTGCAGGATGGCCGAGGACGCAATTTTTGATGTGTTAATGGGCTAGAACCTTATTCACGGTACCTGATGCAATGATGCTAGACCCGAGACGACATAGTGCTGCCTGGTTCTTCCTCGGGCTACATCTTCCATGAAAATCCATAACGCACTCATTCTTTTGCCGGCATAGTATCCATGGATTATTGTATCCTTAGCCATAAGGCTCCACCTTCATCATTACATTGTCTGGTGGAAGAACCATTAGTAGTTCAGCAACCACAATACTACTGCCATACCACTCCTCGTCCATCTCATCCAACTACTAGCTATTTTCGACCCCAAAGTTATTGTTATTGCACCTACAAACTCA
This sequence comes from Scilla litardierei, assembly GCA_030789695.1. NCBI lineage: Eukaryota > Viridiplantae > Streptophyta > Magnoliopsida > Asparagales > Asparagaceae > Scilla > Scilla litardierei. Next base: position 99,314,928 of record CM061133.1, on the reverse strand, counting down.
ACCCTACTGCACACTGTTTCCTTCTAATCCAACCCATCGTCGCAATATCTCCGTAAAGTTCTTATACTACCCAACCTTTTTCTTGCTCATGACAGGGGACCAAATTTCAACGCCCACCTCTGAATCATCATTGTCCATGCTGGGGTTGGTGAGAGAGCTCCTCTTCACTCTTTGCCTCTGCTCCTCTAGTATTTCACCGATCACCACCTCAGTGGCGGCCGCAATGAGGGAGAGGTGAGTGACTGGCAGTGCCAAGTCGCGATGGTGATTAGTATGGTTGAGGTGAGGTAATAGAGGCTGAGAGTAGTCGTCGTATTAACCTGGCATTAGGGGGTTGGGCTTGGCATCAGTAGTTGTTGCCGTAGCTTTATGCTTCGTACAACTGTCTTGACTAATATCATACCCAACAAGCCCATATTCTGATTTGTATCCCAGTGTAGTATTTAACCAATATATCTTACTTAATGCATGCACATCTATCTAATTTTGATCTATTTTTTGGTTGTATTCTTGATTTGTTGATTACTTTGTTGGATCAGTATTGCACTACATAGAACAGCAGTGCTGCGACCTAAGGATATCTGCTCTTTGAGTTTGAATTCGTTTATCTCCCCATAGACTTCATGGATGATACGGCCAGTCTACAACTTAAGTATATCCAAACTTTGATGTGTTTGGAATAATTAAGATTAAGATATATATGTCATTATCTATCTTTACTCAACCCCTCCCTCCTCCCACACACACACACATATCATCTATATGATATATACATATATATATCTCGCCTATAACCGTAAGCCATATAGTCTAAAATCTGCGTATATTTCAATTTAAAACCACTGCATTGACCTCTTGAGAACTTATATGGGGAGATAAACGAATTCATACTTAGCGACTTATAATCTAAATCCAAATATCACTTATAACCTTAAAACTTGTTAGGAATGTTCTTTATCATGCTTGTGTTACGAACATAAACCTAATGACTAAGACGGACGCATACACATCATCACATAGCACATATAATAAAAGGAATTGTTACATGAAATCATTACCTGTGCCACTCTCATGCGCCTGATAAACTCCAACTCTGCTAGATTAAGGCCAACCCAGGACCGAAAAAATACAATCTACTCCTTCAGATTCCTCATATCCTCCACGACCAGTGTCAAGGTCGCCTGAACCTGAGCCATGCCCTGCAACTCGGTAGACTGTGGAGGCTGTGTGATACTCTCATGCTGTGAAGAAGAACCAGCCGAGTCCTCGTCGTAGCCACGCTTCTCCACGCATCGCATTCGGTACCGGTTCTTCATCATCCCTCCCAGTATATCCACAATGATCATGTCCTCATCAACCCTAGTGAGTGGCCCCGTGGAACTCGAGCCTGCCTGGAACTGTGCCCTCACCACCGCGGCAGCATTGTGGACGTCCTCCTGAATAGAAGAGAAAAAGATTTATATACTCCATGCAATAAAACTGCATAATAATGTAAACTTAATCTTTTACTAACCGCCAGCGCACGATTCTTTGCCAACTTCTCGGGATCATTGTACTTTGGGTGGGCCTTAATAAGTGTATGCTTCACCAAAGACTAGATGCCCGGGCGGCCCTAAAATCAATAAGAAAAAATTTAGACACTCTTTCAGGAAAAAAATATTTGTTACAAAAATTAATTACAACATTTTTATCAAACGTGCCAACTCGTACCCAATCTTGCTGAAGCTCTTCGAGCCGCCATGATGCTCATAGCCTCGAGGCGCACTGCGGTTGGCGACGGCCGTTTTCGAAATTTTCTATATATTTTTACAATATGTCAGAAAAAACATATATAGAATATGTGTTTAAAAAATATGAAGTATACCTGCCCAGCAGCAGACTCCCACAGGAAAACATAGCCAAAGAACTGCATCGGGTCAGCATGGTTGTCCAGGCGCCAATACCGCTCCCAGTCCTCAGTGAACCGTTTCCAGTACTTCTTTTTCAATTCCTTCCGCCACTGGACAAGTCCAAACTGAATCTTATCCATGCAGTAGGCACATGCATCAGGGTTGCGGTCCAGGACGTAATTACCTATTAAGAACCTTAAATTAAAAGGTAGCTAACTTACGTTGATCTCCTGCCAACAGGTGACCAAGGACTCGTGCTGCTGATCCTTTCACGTCAGGCAGAGGTTGAATAAGTTCGACCTTTTAGACCGGACAATAAGGAAATAATTAAATTTTACCGACCATGGGCCAATGAGAGCTTGTGGCTCCACTGTATAATGACCCGCTGCCCATTTCCAAGTATCAAGGCCGAAATTTTCGTCCCGCCTCGTCCTTCCTTCGACGGAGGGTTTGTGCATGTGAAAAACCAAACATACTTAATGAATGTATAAGATTACAATAAATATGATTACATTATACGTACCATGTCGTCTAAAGCACCCAGCATTGGCATCCATCATCCTCGGTGTAGCTCTGTCCGCCAACTGCGCGATCATAAGCCACTGCGTGTTTACCACGTCCGGTTGCCTCCTATTTGCCTCTCTATGCCTACAGCCATCGGTAAGGCGGCACGCTCTATCTTCGGGTCAAATGGAATGAACAACACCGGCTCTGGTTCGACATGTGGAGGGGCAGTCTGAGAAATGGAGGCGGCATGTGACCCGGTCGTGTCGGGAGTCTCAATATGAATATCCTCTAGCCCACCTGCATCCATACGCAATAAGACAATTGCAAATTCAATTAGTTTAACAAACTGGACTGAACATTTAAAATAAAAATATGCGTACATGTACGTGTCGGCAGTGGGGTATGTGGGGAAAAGGGTATATGTCCTGCAGTGCCTGAAAATATATAAAGAATGTTATGCAATTAGTTATACAAAAACTTAAAAGGACCGCATTTAGACACATACTAAAACTACAATAAGCGTACATGTCCCAGATGGCGGGCGATATGTGCCACCGGGGAGCCATGTCCTGCACCACCTGAAAAATGTATGAAGCATTTTACCAATTACTTTTACAAAAATTTAAATTGTGAACGTTATACAGTAGTACTACAACATACGCATACCTGACAAAGATGGCGGGGTGGTATGTCCCGGATGGGAGCCATGACCTACACTGCCTGAAAATGTATGAAGCATTTTACCATTTGTTTCTCAACAAATTAAATTGTGCACGTTATACAGCCATATTTAAACCAAAAAAATATGTGTACCTGCCCCCAGATGACCGGGAGGTCTGGGATGTCCCTGTACCAGGTGTAAAAATCGTATTCCAAACTCTCTTCATCTGCACTTCATAATATTTATTAATTAAAAAATTGATGATTATGTGCTATAAATATTTGCGTAATTTATATAAAATAAACGAGATGTAAACCATGGAGTAATTCACATTCTTTATTAATTCCAAGCAAAATCATCGTAATGAACATCTTTATACATTTACATATTTTTTAGCTTATTACTGAAAAAAGTTCAACAATTTGATGTTGATGTTGACGCCCTTTGTGACCTAGTCTGAATGGTAGATGAAATGACTTTGTTTATTGTGTTTCTTCGTCTTTTGCACTCTGCTGATATAATACCCATGCCTGTGATCGCCAAATCTGGTATATCAATACGCAGCGGTGTGATGTCATCGGTCGTTTCATTATTTGTCTCGATTGAACTAATCTGCTACGATTACAACATCTTCGTCATATTCACTGCCCTCTTCAGCACCTGTTTCATCCGGTGCATATGCTCTAGGCGGATTTCTAAGAACCACCCAATCTTCGTCCACCATTATATATTTAACATAAAAACATTATTTTGCTTGCGAGGCAAACATGAACTTCTCATCCGGATAGATTTCCTTCTTCAGATTAACGACCGTGAAGCCCAAGTCGTCCTTCTTCTTTCCATGCTCACACCACCGCACCTTAAACATAACGTGGCTCACTTCCTTTCGAAAGCCATAAAATAACTCAACCTCATCTACAACCTGGCCATAATAGAATATTGACCTTATTTTGGTTGTTGATCTCTAGATCTTGCATGTGACAACTGCGTAAAGGATAAGAAGATTCTACTATTCTGGGTGTATCGGTCCTTCTCAACTTCAATGGTATTAAATCTATAACCATTGATAGAATAACCTCCATATCGATGTACTGTGCCGTCAGGACCTCTGGCGTATTTTTGGATATCCTCGGATAGTCGTGCATTGCAAATACATTGCTCTGCTACCTTTAAGATAAATACGAATTGCACTCATATACACAAATTATCGAAATTGATTTTGTGACATGTATGCAGCTATCGTGAGAAATCATGCGCGTACCGTCAGTTTTTGCCATGACGTAAATTTTTTAGAGTGTGCATCCGTAACCTTTTGGTTAAGAGTTTTTGCACGCAATTTAGCATGGAGTACTTCTATATGAAGACTGAGGGACAAGTAAAGAAAACAATTAAAACTTGGGAATTACATCACTTACAAAAGCGAATAACTCGGCTTTATTACCTCCGATAGGAGTCAAATATGTGTAGATTATTTAGAACATATGAATGTGCTTGTTCAAACTCAATTTTACTAAAGCGTGTGTCCTCTTCATAATCATTATAGAATACTCCATCAGTAACTCTTGCCAGACGATTTACCCTTGTGTCTACATCCCGCAAATAACGAGATATGAACATCAATGCCTCGTTTGACGTATAATTCTTGGATATTGACCCTTCTGGCCGTGCATGATTGTGCACAAGTTGCTTCCTGAACCCTATATACCTGTTGTTCAAAAAAGATTCATATTCATGTTTAATTTTGTTCCTAGCAAAATAGAATAATATATGGCACGGTGTTCACCTTTCAACGGAGTACATCCACCGATATTGTACCATCCCTGCAATGCGGGCCTCCTATGCCAGGTGCATAGTAAGATGAACCATGATTGTAAAGAATGAAGGGGGAAATTTTTTTCCTATATTACACAGTGCAAGGATAACCCGCGCCTCTAAATCTTCAAACTCACCAACGTCTATCACCTTCGAACACACCTGCCTGAAGAACCCATAGAACGGTATTAGGACTTTTGCATGCTTCTTATCGATATGACGTAAAGCAACCGGAAGCAACTGATGTAGTAAGATATGAAAATCATGTGTCTTCAATCCAAATATCTTCATCTGGTCTATGTGAACACATCTTGATATATTCGAAGCATATCCATCTGGTGTCTTCAATGACTTGAGAAACACATACAGATTATGAATTTCATCTCTTGACAGGGTGACCCAAGAAGCTGGCAGGTCGTACTTGTAATTTCCTTTTGTACAGCCTGCAATTCAGGACATATAATCAATTCTTTTAAGTCAAGCCGAGCCTTTACTCCGTCTTTTGACTTGTTGGTGTCTTGCATCAAGGTATACAACAGATTTTCACATATGTTCTTTTCGATGTGCATGACGTCCAGGTTGTGACGTATTTTCAAATTCATCCATATGCCAATTGGACGAAAATACTAAACTTTGACCAACCACTTGGTAGTATTCGAACATTTGCTGTGTTAGAATCTGTGCGTGACACTCGAAGCGTTCTTCTTTTATGTTTTCCCTTGCCCTTGACTTTGCCCTTGCTCTTTCCTTTTCACATTGCAATCTTCCTTCTAACACCAAGAGGGTGCTCTTTGCTATATCTGTTCTTTCCAAACTTCACTCTCCGCAAAGGATGAAGTGCTTTAAATATGTCCTCTCCAGTTAGTTACTTTAGGGCTTCTCAGCGTTCGGTTTTGCCGTTGAACAAATTTCCTTGTCTCCTATAACTATGACCAGCATGTAACCATCTTCTGTTCTGCCAAAAGCAAAACTTACGGCTATATTCCAAGAATGTTCCCTTATAACCTGTCATGCAAACCGGGCAAGCCGTCCTACCTTTCGTCGACCAACCAGATAGATTAGCATACGCCGGGAAGTCGTTTACCGTCCACAAAAAATAGCACGCATGTAAAAACTTTGCTTTGTCATGGCGTCGAAAGTGCTCACACCTTATTCCCATAAAAGATTCAGATCATCAATTAAGGGCTGCATGAAAACATCGATATTATTTCCAGGCAAGTATTTCCCAGGAATCAATAGTGACAGTATCAAGTATGGTTGATTCATGCACATATGAGACGGGAGGTTATACAGGGTCAGCAACACGGGCCAAGTGGACCAACCAGAGCTCATCACTCCAAATGGATTAAACCCATCGCTTGCGAGACCAAGCCTAAGATTCCTCGTCTCCCTTGCAAAGTTGGGATAAATACGGCCGATATGCTTCCATGCTTCCCCATCGGCAGGATGCCACAATTTTCCATCTTCTATGTGGTCGGTGGCATGCCATTGCATTTTTCCTGCCAATTCAGTAGACATGAAAAACTTCTGCAACCTTGGTATAATTGAGAAATATCGGAGAACCTTCGCCGGAGTCTGCTTCTTCTTTTGAACTGTAGGACCATCCCTCGTCACACATGTTCTTTGTTCAACTTGCCACCGGTGAACATGACACGTTGAACATTCGTGTAGGCCATTGTTGTATTTGTAGTATAGAATGCAATCGTTAGGGCATGCGTCAATTTTCTTGTAATCGAGCCCTAACGTAAAAACGATTTTGCTCGCTTCATAATGAGTAGCTGGAATGATGTCCTGCCCACCGGGAATTACCCTTCTCAACAAATCCAACAACATCTCAAAATGTGTAATCGCCATTCTGCTTAGTGTTTGGATATGCAACAGTCTAACCATGAATGATAGCATCTTGAACTCCGTGCATCCTTCGTATAAATCAGACTCATTATCCTCCACTAATTTCATCAATCGATCATAGTCAACAGTGTGAAGATTATCATCATACTTGTTTCCGCTAGGAGCACCAATATCTTCCAGCATTGTATCTATGTCATCTGTCCTTTGATCTCCATGCACAATACGCTCTTCTGCCCTAAGTATCTCCTCTGTTACGATAACTTCTCCATAGTAACTCCAAAATTGATAATTGGGATCGAACCCTTGAGACACCAAATGGATACGTACAATGTACTTCTGAAGGATCTCATTGTTCTGGCACCCCTTGCAAGGGCAACAGATTTTTCCACTGGACATGCTTAGAGGGTTGGCATCAGCGTACGCTAAGAATGCATCTAGCCCCTCTAATTATCTTCGGTTTCCAGTCATGTTTAGATCCGTTATTTCCATAAACGACTTGTCATGAACCTCCAGCATCTGTAATTGACGATGAAATTTATATGTCATTGTGTATCAACCATATATATATTTCTAAATTAACTATTTTGAGAACCTTTAAATGATAGTCGACTCTTTTATAAAAGTATGCGGCTATCATTGTGCTACCAAGAGTGTATGTTATCATTAATTTAAAATTAAAATAAATTCTATTTTTTCCTTGATTTCGACAATATAACTAAAATAAATTTTATACCAAGAGTGTATGTTTTAACATGGCTAGGTTCTCATTAATCTAAAATTATTATACATTCTATTTTTTCCTTGATATCGACATTATAACAAAAATAAATTTTATACCAATACTGTATGTTTTAACATGGCTAGTTTCTCATTAATCTAAAATTAAAATAAATTCTCTTTTTCCTTGATATCGACAGTATAACTAAAATAAATTTTATGACACAGTCGTCTAACGAGTATACCAAGAGCGTAGTGTTGGAGTTGATTTGATTAAGTCCAAGCCATGGTCCTCTTACGAGTATTCTCCTTTTGCAATTCAGATTTTACCAAATTAATTCAATATAGCGATGGATATTGAAATTGCATCGTGATGCAAGTCCCATGGTACACCATCACCCTCACCCCTACCCCTACCCCTCCCCCAACCCTAGCACCAACCCATACCCTAGACCCAAACCCAAACCCAAGCCCAACCCTAATTGAACCCTAACCCACCCTGACCATTTCCTAACCATAACCATAACCTTAACCCTAACCACAACCCAAAACCTTCCCTCAACCCCAGTCTGACACCTAACCCTCTACCATAACCTCAACCATACCCTCAACCCTAATCCTAGCACTGACTCCAACCCTAACACTAACTGAACCCTAACCCAAAACCATATTTTTAAACCCTACCCTACCCTAACACCTAAACTGAACCCCTACCTTAGACCCTCACCCCAAACCGAACCACTTACCATACCCTAACCCTAGCTCCAACCCCTTACCTAGACTCAACCCCAACCCTAACGCAACCAAAACCCCAACCCCAACCCCAACCCCAACTCCAACCCCAACCCCAACCCCAACCCTAACCAGAACCCCATCCCCAACCCAAACCCAACCCCAAACCCAAACCCTAACCCTACACATAACCTTAACCCTACCCCTAACCTTAACCCTAACAATTAACACATTTCTCGAGAGGGGGGTCGCTGGTGAGGGATGGGTCGGTGAGGGGTTGGGGTCTGGGATTGGGGGAGTAGGAGAGAGAGGGGGTGGAGGGGGGCGTCGGCAACCGTCGTCACCCCAGCTCCTGCTCTCCTCCTTAAGTTCAAAGCGTACCTTGCGCAGCGGCTGTATTCGTCAGTGTCGGTGTCGTTTGTCATCGTCGTTCTCCCTCTCACTCTCTATATCTCACTCTCTCAATCTCTCTTTCTCTCCACGAATGAAAAGTGAAATCTTACCCAAATTGGGGGGGCACGGGCTCCCTCAATTTGGGTAAAAAATTTTACTGGCAACGGACCTTTAGCCACGGACATATCCATGGTCGTTACAATTATTGGCCACAGAAATATCCTTGGCTAAAACGTAACAGCCATGGAAAATTTCTTCACCACTTTTCCATGGCTGATAGTTATCGGCCACGGACAATTCCGTAGCTGAATGTCCACTAATGCCCACGAAAAAGTCCGTAGGCAATACTCCGTGGGCCAATATTTTATTCAGCCCTGGATATTTAGCCACGGAAAAATCTGTGGCCGATATCCTACTATCAGCCACGGAATTGTCTGTGACCAAATATCTATGGCTGTAGACCCTTTTTCCATTCGTGATGGCTCTATGCCTAACATTCCATATGAGAGATAGAAAAAGACCCAATCTTACGTTTGATAAGATTTGGGGTTGAGGCATGAGACTTCTTGTTGTTCTTAGTTTGTAATATATCCTAAGAATTTTCTACGAATACTGAGGAACAAAAGAGTTTTGTTACTCAATGTGCCACCTTATTAGACTATGTATTTCTTAGTGAAGAGATAGTAGGCAATATGATAGAACTGGAAGGTGTTTCAGAAACACATAATGAAAATAATCAAGAAATATAACCAAAATCAATGTTATACTTAACCATACTCAGCCAATTAGGAAAAGTAGTTGACATCATGATTGATGGTGGTCTTACTATTTTCCAAGAAGCCATACAGAGCAGAGACTCTGCAAGATAGCTAAAAGCTATGAACTCCAAATGGAATAGATTGAGACATACTAGGCAAGGTTGATGGTAAAAGGATATCGTCAAAAGGTTTGACAAAATTTTACCACTGATAACCATCCTTTAGTCCATTTGGAGAATGCTTCCTAGAGCAGCTTTTCATGACTCAATCTAGAGAACTTGAAATCAATGGGAGCAAAGGGAGAGCATGCAGATCGCTCAAAATCTATATATGAATTAGAGTAAACGTCAAGAAGCTGGAACATCTAAATTGATGATATAATTAAAGAGTTTGACTCCGTCAAAATAAGGATGGATTATGCATAAGGTTAGTGGGAGCGATGTCTTAATACTTTTACTGTATGCGTATTATGTGCTTATGATTGATAACAACATAGAGATGTTGAAATCAATTGAAGCATGGATGTCACTATGTTTTTCCACAAAGGGTTTAGTATAGTCTTGGATTACAGTAAAAGATATATTCTAAGTACTTGAGAAGTACTAAAAATTTATTCATGGTTAATGGGGAGTAGTAACCTTTCAGTAAAAATATTTATTGACTCCAAGTTTCCAATATGACATGGATGACAGATGATCAA